>PVKS010014218.1:0-48842 GCA_004027875.1 Aplodontia rufa | reverse complement strand
TCTGTCCCAAGGACTTGGCCAGCCTGTTGGTTCCAGTCATGCACACCTGCAGTCTCGAGGCCCCTCAAACTCAGCACTGTCTCACGGAACTCATCTCACCACGAAAACTTTCTTCTCTTCCCAGGTTTGCGGTCTCAGTAAGATTCCACCATCCAGCAGGTGGTCCAAGTCGGAAAGCTGGGATCGTCCTAGAGCGTTGTTTTTCTGAATTCCCATATGCTCTCCTGGGCATCTCCAATCCCATCTTTCTGTCTCCGCTCATGCGCAGTGAAGATCCCTGCAGGGCTTCCCAAGCTCTTCCACATCACACACTTCCTCATGCATGTCTTCTCAGCATTGCTTTCTTTTCTTTTTTTTTAAAAGAGAGGGAAACAGAGAGAGAGAGAGAGAGAGAGAGAATAAATTTTATTTAGTTTTGCAAGTGGATTTGTTGCTCCAACACTGTGGTGCTGGGGTTTGAACTCATGTCCTTGAGGATGCCAGGCAAGCGCAGTAACCGCTGAGCCACTGCTCCAGCCCCTTAGCATTGCTTTCTTACCAACTCCTGTCAGGCTTCTGCCTTCCACACTTCTGTAAGATCCCCAATACCTCCATGATGCTAAATCCAACAGTGAATACCTGGTCCTCATCTTTTCTGGGCACCTGCAGCATTTGACACAAGGGGCCACTCCCCTCCTGAGAGACCACTTCGCATATTCTCCAGGACACTTCCTTTGTCCAATTTTCCTTGTAGCCCTCAAGCTGCTTCTCCTTGGTGTCTCTTGCTGAGACTCTTGTTATTCCTAAATTCTCAACTACAGAAGTGTTGGAAATCCCTAGCTATTATTTCTTAACTCATATTTTCTACCTATACAGTTGTGCCACAGTATCCTCAGGGGAATTGTTCTAGGACCCCCAAGATTACCAAAATTTGCAGATGCTCAAGTCTCTTGTTTGCATATGGTCTATGCACATCTTCTTGTATACTTTATTTTTTATTTCTTTTAAGAGAGAGAGGGACGATGAGAGAGAAAGAGATAATCAATTCTTTTTTAAAGAGAGAAAGGGACAGTGAGAGAGAGAGAGAGAGAGAAATAATCAATTTTTTATTTAGTTTTTCATATGGCTTTTGTTGCCCTGACACTTCATTGTGTACATAGTGCTGGGGTTGGAATCCGTGTCCTCATACATGCCAGGCAAGCACTGTAACCTCTGATTTGCTGCTCCAGCCCTTCTTGTACACTTTAAATCATCTCTAGATTGCTTATAATGCCATGTGCAACGTAAATGCTTTGTATGTAGTTGTTATCGTGCATTGTTTAGGGAATAACATCAAGAAGAAGTCTACCCATGTTCAATACAGATGCAGGGATTATTTTTCCTTGAAAATTTTCAATCTGCATATCATTGAATGCACAGATGTGAAATCCATAGACAGAAGGCTGATGGATCTTACTCAACAGGGATCTCATACCGTCCCATGAATCTAAATACTGTCTATATGCTTGTGTTAGTCAGCTTTCCATCACTGTGACAAAATAACTAAGGTAAAGCAGCATTTAAGACAGAAAAAAATGTATTCTGGCAGGTAGTTTCTGAGGTTTAAGTCCGTGGCTGTTTGCCCTAGTTGCATTTGCCTCTGTGGCAAGGTAGAACATCACAGTGGCAGTGTATGACAGAGCAAAGTTGCTCACCTCGTGGTGGTTGGGAAGCAAAACAGGGAGGAAAGAGCTGGGCTCCCAAGATCCCCTTCAAAGACACCCCTCCCCGAATCATCCAACTTCCTAGAGGAAGGCACCTCCTAGAGGTGAAAATTGTTTCTTTTTTTTTTTATCTCTCTCGCTCACTCTCTCTCTCTCTCTCTCTTAAAAGAAATAAAAAATAACGTATACAAGAAAATGTGTGTAGACCATATGCAATCATCTACCTCCTAGAGGTTCCACCACTTCCTGATAGCACTACAGGCTGGCAACCACGACTTTCAAACATGGCCTTTGGGGGACACTTAACCAAACCACAGCAATGTTGATGGTTCCCAGCTCTAGTCTGATCTCTTCCTCTAGCATGTGTATCTAACTGCCCCCTCAGGATCTGTCTAACGGACATCTCAGCTGAACCATTTCCAAGACCAAGCTCTCATCTTTCCTCAAGCCCGCTCTCCTGCAACCCTTCTTCCCCATCTCAGTGAATGGCAATTTTGTTCTTCTACTTGCTCAGGGGAAAAAATGGTGCTATCTCTAACATGTCACAAGGAATCTGTCAGGAAATCCCATGAGCTCTACTTCTAGAACATACCCAGACTCCAAGCGCTGCTCACCACCTCGCCGGCTAGCTAGCTGTTCCCAGACACTATTATCTCTTGCCTGGATTCCCACGGTGGCTTCCCAACAGCATCTGTGCTTCCACTCTTACCTACACATGAACTTCAAGCATAGGAAGGCTCATGTCACTCACTCAGAACCCTCCAGGCTTCTCCATCTCACTCCCAATAGCACACAAAGCTGTGCCCCATTTCCTCTCTCACTCTCCTATCCTCCTGCTTTCACCTGGTCACCCAGGTCCTACTTTATGTCCCACCCAGTTCCACCGAGAAGCCTTTGAACTCCCTGATTTCTTCCTGGAATGCTCTCCTCCCAGTGTCTCCCAGACTTTACTCCCTCCCTTCATTCACTTTCTCAGAGAGCCCTCCTTCCGTACCCCACCTCACATAACTGCTGATTTTTTTCTTATCCTACTTTCCTGCTTTATTTGTTTCTCCATAGCACTCAACACTTTCTAATACACTATTTATCTTGCATATTTACTCGTTTGTGGTCTGATTCCCTCCGAAAAAATGTAAGCTTGCTAAGGGCAAGAAGCTTTGTGTGTTAACTATTTTATTTCCAGAACTGTGAACAGCGCTTGCACAAAGCAGGTGCTTGGCAAGTTTTGGGTGAATGAATGACTTCTCTCTGATCTCCCACTGCCTGGGCCTCCCCTCCAGTCTGTACTCCATGGGGCAGCCAGGGAACCCATCAAAAGCACGTAACTGTGTCCCTCCCTCCCTCAGCACCTGTCAGTGGCTCCCCATTCCCGAGCCTCCACTCTTTGAGAGCAGCTATAGCCTGGGCCCTGCCCATCTTTTCAAGTTCTCTCTTCCTGCTCCACCCTGAAACTCTATGAAAATTAAAACACACACACACACACACACACACACACACACACAAACTACTCTGCCCATATGACACAAACAAGATCTCCTAGTGTGGAATCAAAAAGATCCTGGTCACACACACACCCAACTTCTTGATATATTAGCACACGTGACATTTGAAAGCTTTCAGAGAGTGGCAAGTTTCAGAGAGAGGAAGGACCCTCCATTCATCAGAGTTCTACTCCGAGCTTCAGAGAGGCAGGCATTTCCATGGGAGTTGGGAGCTAGAGCGAGATCCTTTCTCCACTGTCCTTCATTCTGTTTTCCAAGTTTCTCTTCTGTAGCCACATCTCAGAGCTGATTAAATCCGGGAATGCTGACCAGGACACTAGAACTGCAGGCAGGTTGGGTGCCTGGGAGCAGGTGAAACCCGTCTATGGCTGCACTGATGGGGCAGGTGATGCCTGAGTGGAGACTGGCCAGATGAATTCTACACTTGCTGAAACTGGGCTCTGTGGCATTGGGCAGTTGGATGGCAGGGACCATTCCTAAGTCATTAAGTGAATCACAGTCCATCCACTCAGTGGGGGAACAAAGGAAGTGAGAGAGGGTGGGGTGAGGAGGAAGAATTCAATTGTATGTCTGAGGGGCATGTGGAACTCCAACAGGAGAGATAACACATTCCTGACTCCGCTATCGCTAGCAGTTAAGAGTACAGATTTTGAACTCAGGAAGAGTTAACAATAGAGATGTGAATTACCTATCTATCCATTCTTCCTTCCTTATTAGAATAAGAACCCTTGTCATTAGATGAGCACATTAAGTCTGGAACAAAAATTTACATCTCGCATATTCCTTGAAATTAGCTGTGGCCACGTGACTAAGTCTGGCTTCCCAATTACATGACACAACAGCTGGAGCTCCAGAAGTAATTTTATTTTTATTTATTTTTATTTATTTTAAAGAGATAGGGATAGTGTGTGTGAGAGAGAGAGAGAGAATCAATTTTATTTAGTTTTTCATGTGGCTCTTGTTGCTCCGAGACTTTGATGTGTACAACATGGTGCTGGGGTTTGAACTCACGTACTCACACATGCCAGGCAAGCGCTGTAACCACCAAGCACCGCTCCAGCCCTCCAGTAGTCATTGAAGACTGTGAAGTGATCTGAAGGATAGAAGCCAGTACATAGGATATGGCATAGAAAGCTAGGAGCTTGGTCCCTGATGATACATGCAATTTTCACACTAGCAAAATATTTCTCTCTTGTATGAAATTAACTTATGTCCCTGCTACCTTCAAATAAGAGAGAAATAAACTTCTATGTTGTTTAAGATATGGTTAGGCTGAGGTGTTTTCGTTATTGATTATGGTAGCCCTTGCCCAAAAGGTACCCCAGAACCCTGTGTTTCCTTAGGTGAAGAAAGGGCCTTTGCAGACATAATTAAGTTAAGGCTCTTAAGATGGAATCATCCTAGACTACCCATGTTGCCCTAAATCCAATGACAAGTGTCTTTCTAGGAGACACAGAGAATAGACATAAAGTAGAAGAGATGCTACGACCATAGAGGCCTATTGATGTGGCCGCAAGGCCATATGTTAAAGTAGGTCAACAGCCACCCAGGAGCTAAAGTGGAAAGGCACAGGTTCTGCTCAGCTGTCCTGCTGACACCTTGATTTCAGATTTCTGGCTCCAGAATGATAGAAAATATTTTTGTTGTTTTGAGCTACCAAGTGTATGATAATTTTTTTATTCTGGCTACAAAAAAATCAATTTAAGTCATTGAGACAAAGGAAGTGGATAAGGTTCTGCAGGGCGGGTTTGGCATCCTGGTAAACCAATGGCTACGGCTGGGCCACACAGTGGCCAGAGGAGGAAAGCAAGGTGGCTGTAGGGAGATGAGGACCAATGTCAAGTACCACTCTGTGGGGCAGAGCAGAGAATTCGAAAAGTTTAACTTTTGTGAAAGCATTTTCAATGGAGCAGTGGGAATAGGAGCCAGGGGCCGAAGATTTGTGGGGGAGGAGGTGTCTAAGCTGGGGAAACATCGAGTGCAGAAAACTCCACCACGTTTGATTGGGAAGTGATATCATAGCTAAAGAAAGCAGAAGAATTTTCTTTAGGTGGTAGAGGCTCAAGGAGAGAAGGGAAGGTTGGAGATTTGAGATGACTGCAAAAAGCAGGTAAGTGTTCCCATGCTCCAGAGGAGGCCCATATGCATCCCACTACAGGTGAGCAGCCAAGGATGCAGCAGGATGAGCAGCCATCCATCCAGTAGCTTATATTTAGTCTCTAGCATAAAAGACAAGACCACCTGTCCAGATGGGTGAAAAGATGGTGGGACAGAAGGGTCTAAGAAAACAAGGGGAAAGGTTTTTAATAGGCTTTGAGACACAAAGAGAGTAGAAGGACTCTTTTGAGGGCCAGTTGAAGCTGGAAACCAGGAATTTGGTGGCCCCAGCCGGTGCAGTTGTACAAAGGTCTCCAGCATCCCTTGACAGCCCAGTCCAGAGAAAACAGTGGATGAATCTATACTGGAAATTTTCCAGGCAAGTGAGACACCAGGCCAATGCGATTAGTGGAAAACTGACACCAGTGATTGACCATGTGTATGAAGGCATGTGAGATGGATGAGCAAAGAAGAAGAATGGGAGTAAGGGAAGCCATGGGTGGAGCTGGAAGGAGAGGAGGTGTGGTCAAATGGAGATTTTTGCATTTTCAATGTCAGAGGTGGAAGAGTTTTGAGTGACAAAGCCCAGATCATGGTCAAGGGAAGACCAAGGACTGGAGTGTAGTGGAAGTGATAGTTCCTGAAGATGAAGTGATTCAGGAACTAAATGGGCTGGGTGGTGATAGGTCATTGTTTACTTTATTGCCCACTTCTGGAAGTGAAGGGAGGGTTTATTAATGCATCATCCACCCCTGAATAACAGGCATGGCTCTAGACTGTCCTAAGCAAGCCATGTGGTTAGCCTGGTGCTTAGCCACTCTGCAGGCCTCAGGGTGGAGGAAAAGATAGTGTCCTGGAGTGAAGCCCTTAGGGACAGGTGGGAGTTGCAGGCAGTTGAGCTGGGTGGATGAAGGTGGCATGGCCCACGCTAAGAGGCTCACCAAGCTGGGTCTAGACAAGAGGACTGTTTTAATTTGTACTGTGCTGCTATAACAGAAAACCAGGGAGCTGGAGCGGTGGCTCAGCCGTTTTGGTGCTTGCCTGGCAAGCACAAGGACCCGGGTTCAAACCCCAGCACCTCATACACAACTAAGTGTTGGAGCAACTAAGGCCATGTGAAAAACTAAATAAAGTTGTTTCTCTCTTTCTCTGTCTCTCTCACTGTCCCTCTCTCTTTTAAAAAAAGAAAAAAGAAAGAAAGAAAACCAGACTGTACAATTTAACAAGGACAGAGTTATTTTTCCTCACAGATATGGAGGCTAGGAAGTTGGCATCTGGCCAGGGCCACATTGCTGCATGTTCCCATGGTGGAAGGCAAGGGCAAGAGAGAGTGAGAGCGTGAAGGGACCCCCACCGGCTTTTATAACAAGCCCACTTCCTCAATAATGGCGTTAATCCATTCATGGTGTATAGAGAACCCTGTGACCTAGTCACTTTTTCTTGTGGTGAGGTGATAGAACCAAGGTCCTTGCACATGCTTAGTGCTGTACCACTGAGCTACATCCCAAGTTCCTAACTCTGCTCAACACTGCTGCACTAGGGATTACATTTCCAGCACATGGACTTTGGGGACACATTTAAATATAGTGAAAGGCATAGACACTCAGTGCATAGCCACTGTCCCTGCTAGAGCCCCTTACATTTCCACAATTCTCTGAGTCCTTGAGTTATTCCAGGACAGATCTGACAGTCTCCCATCTCTCAGTCTACCAACCACAAAGGCTTTCTGAGTTTATTCATTTGTCCCTTAAGTAAACAGGCTGCTCTGGTTCAGCAGAGGAGCTTACGGCTTCTTAAGGGACTCACAGACCAGTGGTGGTGCTGGGTGGGAAACTGAGGTCGAGGGAGGATCAACTGTTTTCTGAATGTTATAATACCAAGTGAACCCCAAAGTTAGGTATAGAACGGGGAGTATCTACTGGGCGTGTGGGGGTGGGGTGATCATGAAAGATTGAGAAGGTCCTGTTTTCAGTGGGTTTTTGACGGGTGGCTAAGTAAGGCTACTCTTCCCAGGAAGGAAACAGCATGTGCAGAGGACAGGAGCAAGGAAGGCCTTACACCTGCAGGGAAAGGCCAGTGTCTCAGTTTTCTGGACAGTGGGGCATGCAAGTGGCCTGGGGCTGGGGACCAGGGTGAATCTGCAATCGGGGTAGAAAGTGTTCAGGAGTCAAATATGGAAAAGGTCTAGAATGCCGTGCCCTGTGGGTATTTGAACTTCATCAAGGGTCACAGAAAGACTCTAAATGGGAAAGAGGACCACAGGTGACCAAGGAAGCAAAGTCTCTGTAAGACTTCCCTTCTTTCCTCTTGGTATGGAAAAGACTTTTCTCAAAATAATGTAGAGAGATCTGTCGCTTGGCTTTAGGGTAAGTATTTTAATCCCCGTCTCCCAGACAGGTGCTCCACAAGCTGAAATACAGATGAATTCCAGTATGATCTCCCCAGTGCTGTCCGTCACTGAGAGACATGCTCATGTTTGGTCACTGTCTCAAGTGACCAGGCATCTTCTGAAGTGGCCAGGGACCCTGGAAAGGTTTGCTGAGAAGCCATTGGGAAACTCCCTTCTTTCCTTCCTTCCTCCCTCCCTTCCTTCTTTCCTTCCTGTTTTTTAGAAAAGTGGATATGAGTTGGAAGGAGGGGAGGAAGTGACTGCACACATGGCTCCAGTGTGTGGAAGGGCCAGTTCCTACTCCACTACTTTTCTGAGGATGGCTGGGAGCCTACTAGGCATGTTCCCAGGACTTCTAGTAGCCAGAAGCCCAGGGTATCTGCGGGTTTGCCCAGACCACACTCAAAGCCAAGATCCCTGACTACCAAGCTGTCCCCCTCATGCCCACCTCTCACTGTCTAGCAGCCATGAATCCAATTAGGCACTCTCCAAGGGCCTTCCAGAGGCCACTCCTCCCAGCATCATCCTGGGATTCCAGGAACTGCAGGAGGCCACAAACTAGAAAGCGAACAGTCTCTAAAGACATAGGCACTTCCCACACTTCAGAACGTGCATACAATGGCAGGCTGAGTTCACCTTTTGCAACTATTTTAAAAGCTAGTCAAGACCCAGGCTGAGGGGCCTGGAGTGCTCAGGCTGCCCTTACAGTTTTGTCATCTGTGCTCTGCAGGACATCTTGGGCTAGTGTGCCCTGGCAACAAGGGTTTACATTCATGGGACAAGGAGTTACCGTGTGTTCCAGCCTGTGTACACACACAAAGGGGCATTCTAATCAAGATGCCAGCCCCCTGGGAGTGGTGTAACTTCTTTTCTAATTCTGAGTCACCCTGTAGATTAGTGAGTGCCCTGGAAGAGTGGGCAAAAGGCTGGGGTGGCCAATGAGTTTTGTCTCTGGGTCAACCCCAGCTCCTTGTTCATGGCAACCTGGGGTGCAGCACTGAGGAGGAAGCTAAGCCCTTCTGGGCAGGAGGTCTGCATTCAGCAAGTTGGTCCTGGGTGGGGGAGGGGACAGGCGCTGGCAGGGACAGTATTTGCCATTTTGCCCTGTGCTGTAAGCTGACACCTTCTGTGTCAACACACAGTCCAAAGGCACCTAATGCCCTCCCAGGCCCAGAGGACAGGGAATCGCAGCCCTGTCAGTCAGTGTAAGTGTTCTGTTTAGTCCTGATGCGGAGAGCAGTGACGGTTCAGGTAGTGGAGGATTCCTTCGAGGGGTAAATCGCCGCGAGGTGTTTCTCAGCGAAAGAAGCACATGAATCCGCACGGCGCTGTGGGGCTGCACCTTCTCTGCTCATCTCCACCTCACAGGCCCAAACGAAGGCTCTTTCCCTCACACAGACCCCCTGGCTTCCTCTTCTTTCTCAAGTTTCCCTGCCCCTTGGAGCTCAAAGCTCTTGGTTTGAAACTCACCTACCCACACACCCATTCAGATCTGTTGCCTGGGTGACTTTAGAGGCAGACATTACCCTGCTTCCTTTTCCCCCATCTCCATATATAAATTAACATTGCTGTTATTGAAATGATGGATACAATCCTTCTCTGAGCACTGCCCTGCTCCTATCCTTGTTTGAACCTATTAGTCACTGGAGAAATAGGTAGGGATGTAACACTGGGGATTGAGCCAAGGGGCTCTTAGCCACTGAACCACATCTCCAGTCCTCTTTGATTTTTATTTTGAGATTGTCTCACTAATTTGCTTAGGGCCTCACTAATTTGCTGAGGCTGGCCTTGAACTTGTGATCCTCTGGCCTCAGCCTCCCAAGTGGCTGGGATTGTAGGTATACACCACCACACCTGGCTGACACACTTTTTTGTTAACTGGGCAGAGACCTGCTGTAGTGCACTAGAACAGATGACTTTTCTCTACCTATTGTCCTTGCTCCATTATCCCATTCTGGAGACCACAGATGGTTGGACTCACTAAAGAAGCAGGCAGGGACTGGAGGCTCACTTGAAAGGCTTTCTCCTACCTCCAGTTGTGAGGTCAATATCTGGGGCCAGGGCTGCCACATTAGGACCAATGAAAGAAGAACTGGGATGTTTTTAGGAGCAGGAGCCTTACCTACTACATTTATTGTGTGACCCTTGAAAAGTTCCTTTTCTTGGCTGGACCATGGTACCTCCATCTCTGTAAGATGAGGGCTTTGGCTAGGACCTCTGACATTTTCTGTGCAAAGATTTTTAGTATGTACATAATAGGGTAGGAAGGCACAGAGTCTAGCCTGGCCCAGTCCTCTGGCCTGGTACCTGGTTAATCACACCTACTACTCCCATCCCATAGGACATGTTGTCTTGGGAAGAGCACATGTCCCCAGCAGCTTGCTGAGAGACTGAATTCAGGTCAATCAGCTACTATTCAGGCAAACTACCTGTAAGTTGCTCACATTTATTGATCACCTACTACAGAGCTCACATGTTGAGCAGGTTTGCCTTGGTCAAGAGGAGAGAAGAAATGTATAAAACCAAAGAAGTCCATCAGGTTTCAAAGTGGAGTTAATCTGACCCTCCATCCATCCACCCATCTCTACCCATCCATCCAGTCATTGACCTAGCAAATAATTCCCCATCATCCACTCTCCATGCACTACTTTCTATGTAGGAACTATGGGAGGAGGGAGGAGAGAAAGAGGCAGGGCCATTGGTGGGGTTACCAGGTATGCCAAATACCCTCATGGTATCAAATCACTCTGGAGGATCCAAAAGGATCAGAAAAGGCATCTCTTAGTCTTGAACTGACTATATAATAGACATATTTTGTCTGCCCATATTTTGTCTGGTTCTTCATGCATCCTACCTGCTTGACCCCTAGCAAATTTGGATTTATAATTCATATTAGGGGAAATTCCAGCATTTGATATAATGAAGCTATCTTCATTATATCTAGAAGGTAAGTAGAGTGGGGACACAGTGGGCTCCCAGATGGGGCTGGATCACTCCTCTGGGCTCCTCAACTACTTGCTTGTGCAATTGGAAAACTATCATTTTCCTGAAAAGCAGTTTTCTTTTAATAAAATCTAGTGAAGGTCTAGATTGGTGGCTCAAATTCTATCCCCTACCTTTGGGAGCTCAAAGTTCCTAAAGAAACTATTAAGCTCAAAGTTCAGTAGCAGAGTTCCAGAGATGATCCCAAATATTCATCTTCTTTTTTAAAAAAAAATTAAGAAGTTGAGTTATTTTACAATCTTAAATGCATATAAATTAACAATATGATATACATTTGGTCCTAAACCAGAGTTACTCCCACATTGCCTACACCCCAGTCAGTCCCAAATATTTCTAAGATTGAAATGGCTATCACATTTATTCCCAACAATATTGTAACTCTTCTTTATACAAACAGGCGTAACACTGTTTAAAAATATAAAGTGCACTGTATAGATGTTTCTGATGAATAAAAATATTGAGATATGATTAGTATATGTATTATCATTTGCCTTAAAAATTTCAAAAGATGATCTGGGTTGGGCCCTGTGGCACATGCCTGTTATCCAACAGCTCAGGACCCTGAGGCTAGAGGATCTAGAGTTCAAAGACAGCCTTAGCAACTTATCCAGGGCTCAAAATAAAACGGGCTGGGGACGTGTCTCACTGGTTAAGGACCGAAAGAAAAAGAAAAATGGAGATCTGAGATCAAAGAGGTTCTTGGTTGTTGGGACAGGGTAGCACTTGATCACCACTGAAGGCCATTCTGGTCCAAGCACCCATAGATGTGCTCAGTAGCCCCACCTAGAACAAGTAATGGGAGAAATCCTCCAGGAGGAGGTGGCCTGGTGGTGAGATGACCTGTGCGGTGTATCTTTGACTTACCAAAGCAGACGAGGTAAACTCACAAATATCCCCAGAGTTATCATGATGACCATTCCCATTTTACAGAGGACAAAACAGGCTCTCTTGTAGAGTCGGGCGTCACTCAGAGGTCACCACACTGGAGGGTGGCCCAGCTTACATTTGAATGCCCGGGAGGAAGGGCTCCAAAGCCCGATTGGAGGTAGGAGAAGTGACTCCGGTCCCGCCAGGAGGTCAGTTCCGCTACGAGGGCTCGGTGAATCTGAGCCTGTTCGCTAGGTCTCGGGAACTGGCGCAGTTCTGACTACACCGCTCCTGAGAGTGCTAAGGTCCCTGGGATTCGCGGGGCGTCAGGTCAGGGAGGGACTCCCACAGGCAAATCTTGATTCTGGAGAGCCCCTGGCCCCACGCAGGAGTCCAGGCGACTCGCCAAGGGACTGGGGCGGGATGAGGATAGGGCCGAGGTGAAGGAGAGGGGCGAGAAGCGAGGCGGGCCCAGAGTAGAAATAGGAGAAGGGAGAGAGGGAGGAGGGAAGGGGGCGGGGAGTCTTTCCTGGGGCAGGAACCCGGGCCCCCCTTGGCGCAGCCGCCAGCAAAGCGATTCTGCAGATGGAAGGAATTAAGTGGGAGGGGAGGGTCCTACGGTGATAGCAAGAGAAGGGAAACCAGGAGAGAGAGAGAGAGAGAGAGAGAGAGAGAGAGAAAGGAGAGACAGAGAGGGAGTGTGTGTGTGTGCGTGTGTGTGTGTGTGTGTGTAAGAGACGGTGGGGGGGCGGCGGTGAGGGACAGAGAAATCATCAGATCCGACATAAACAGAAAAGAGAGAAGAGAGGAGACAGACGGTCAGAGACAGAGTAACAGAAAAACAGATCAACGGCGAGAAGAGGGATACAAGAGAGAGAGGAAAGTTAAAGCAAGTGAAAATGAAATATTTGGAGCGGCTCGGAAAGAACCGGATAGAAGAAAGCGGACAGTAGGGATTAGGCCCAGAGGTACAGAGAGCCACTGGTGGCTGGGCTGGGGACCATAGGGCGTGCAAGGGGGCCGTCCAAGGGCGGGGCCTATACAGGGCTACAAGTGTAGTTGAGTCTCATTTTCCCTCTCGCCCCACCCCACCATCCCATATTCAATAAGACAGCCAATGGAAGACGAGGATGGTGCCAGGAGGGGCGGGGCCTCCGTGGACCCCACCCTGGGAGCGGCGGCTTGAGGGGTCAGCACTAAGGCAGATAGCGGATCGCGGGCGGGGCGGGGTGGGGCGGGGCTGGCGGCGGCTGGGGGCGGGACCAAAAGTTTCCTGCCCAACTTTCGCTGCCTCCTTCCTCCGCCCGCGCTCGCCCGGGCTGCAGTCGGGGGGTGGCGGCGGCGGCGGCGGCTGCGGGCAGTTCTACGGACGCAGGGCATAAGACGCTAGGCGATCGTCGTCGGGGCTTGGGCGGCTGGCAGTGGGCACAGGCTCCCCGGTGCCCGCCCCTCCGCTGGGAGGGGGGCTCAAGCGGGCGGCCGGGGAGGGGCCGGCACAGCCGCGGCAAAATGAGCCTGCTGTCGGCCATCGACACGAGCGCCGCCTCGGTATACCAGCCGGCCCAGCTGCTCAACTGGGTCTACCTGTCGCTGCAGGACACGCACCAGGCTAGTGCCTTCGATGCCTTCAGGCCAGAACCGCCCGCCGGCGCCGCGCCCCCGGAGCTGGCCTTCGGCAAGGGTCGCCCGGAGCAGCTGGGCTCGCCCCTGCACTCCAGCTATCTCAACAGCTTCTTCCAGCTGCAGCGCGGAGAGGTGGGTGCTCCCGCGCGCTCCCGCCCTCCGTCCCACTGCGCCAGACCGTTTCCTATCTACTCAGCTCTTCCTGGCCTGGCCCAGGCCGGCTCTGCATTGCCCGACCGGGCTTGGCTTGACTTAGTTCAGCTCTGCCAAACTTGCCTCCCGAAGTCCCTGGGGCACCGGGAGCGCGTCACCTCCCGTCAGAGCTCGGCTGGGAGCAGCAGCTCAGGCCCGGGCAGGGCCCTCCCGCCCCCTCTCCCAGCCAGGGAGCCCTACTCGAAGCAGGTTGGGGGTGGCGGGTGTCTCCGGATTCTTTCCAGACAGCCGGGGTGCGGCCAGGGCGGGGAGCCCCTTCCAAGTGACTTTCCCTCGTCCAACCCTATGCCCCTGGAGATCTCTGACTGAGCCTGAGTGCAGATTCTGCTCCGAACTCCTCTTGGAAGGGTCTAAAATCTTTTCTCGTCCAACCTCTGGCGGTTACCCACCCGAAGGGCGCCCTGGAGAACACTGACTCGCCCAGAGGGCTTTTCCTGCTGTTTTCACACGGGGACCCCCTGATCCATCCTCCAGCTGCTGTCCTTCCCCCAGCCACATAGGAAGTGGTTTTTGAGGGCTTGACCCCACAGACTGGGCTGTCCCCTACCCTCCCAGCCTGGAAGGAAATGAAAGGGAAATCCTTAGAGCTCTCGAGAGTGGGGGTGTACTAGATACGGGGAGCAATTCCCGCTGCCCAGCACCTTCTCCAGAAGCCTGGGTCGCCTATGTCACACAGTCTGCCTGTTTGGTGGATTCAGTTACAAAGTCTACCTGGCAGTGCCTCTTCCCCAGCTAGATAAACACACAGATGGCCATGACCTCTTAGTACCTTTTGAGGGATCTTCTCCAGAGCCTTCCAAAATCCCACTCCTCTGTCCCGCTGGGCTTCTCCTCTGCCTCTTCTACCCCACACCCCCACTTACTCCAGCCTTATTTGAGAATTGCAGACACCCATCAGTGGCTTTCAATTACTAGCCTTGTGGTGGCTCTGCAAATGTGCAGGAGGTGTTGGGAGGCACACATGAGGGTCACTTTCACTTTCCTTCTAGACCTGGAGAGTCAGAGCCCTGAGTGGGTTGGGGAAGGCCTGTGTATGCCAGGGAGTACCAGGGGTGAGCGGGAGAGGCAGAGGGTCGATCTCTCTGGTCTCCTAGATGTGTTCAACTTGTCATTATTTACCAGGGGGATTCATGGACATATAAAATGCTAGCCTAAGGCCAACACCTCCTGAGTTGCTCTGTTGACCTATGTGACTGGCACTGGTGTGAGGAGACTGGCATGGTGGAGGAAGATGAGTCTGGAAAAGTGCCCTTTGGTGCCAGGCGAAAGCATTTGTATGCCAAAGCTCTTTGTAAACTGTAAAGCACTCTCAATGTGTGAGGAATAGCTCTTGGCTGGGAATCTTTCTTTCTTGTAAGAGACTTTGCTGCCTCTCAGGGAACCGGCTTCAGGTGACCAGTGACTTTGGAGAAATGTGGAGTGTTTCTTCAGTGCCTGTGTGTTTCCAATTGTTTATTCTTTTACCAAACATTTGTTAAGCTCTGTGTGGGCCATGGAGCTTCAAGAGCACAGGCCAGTAGAGGCCACAGATAAGTAGGCAGATGAAACAATATGTATGAATGGTGAAGGACTGGGTGGGGGGCCATGGTGGTGGGTGATTGGGTGGTGGTCCCATGGTGGCAGGGGATTGGATAGGGGTGATTATGTGGGAGTGCCATGATGATGGGTGATTGAATGGGGGTGTGCCTCAAGGGAGTGTCTTATCCAGGGAGATGATCATGACGTGCAGGTCAAACAGGGTCACTTATCAGCCCCTACTAACCTCCCTCTGTTCCCACTCTATGGTGGCCTTGTTCTGCACTTGTGGGTTTCTGGGAATTTGGGGTCATTAGAAGTCCCTATGGGAGTAGGATGTTGAGCCTCTTCTTGGAAACCTCCAGGATCTCAGCTGTGGCTCAGTGAGAGCTACCTTCTGTTACTTTGTAGCTGTGTGCCTCAGTTTCCCCATGAAGAGGCACAGTAGTGTAGAAGGAGCAGATAAAGTGACATGGTGGGAGATTCTTTCATGATCTAACTTCAGGAAGCTTCCTGTCCCTCTCTAGTCTCAGATTGCTCATCTGTTAAATTTAGTCTCTCCTGTCCCCCAGGGTGGTGTGTCTGAGACTAGGGACCTGTACAAATGAGGAAGGATGTGCCTGCAGAGGGAATGAGTTAGGAGAGGCAAGAAGGGCTTCTTTCCTGCTAATCAGGCCAACAGCTTCCTTGGAGGGGCTAGAGGGCTGCGCCTGCAGACTTCTGGAAGGCTCTCTTGGCTTCAGGCTCCCTTTTCCTCATTCCCTCCCCCACCCAATGCACCTCTTAAACCCTCTCAGAGCCCCAGCTGTGCTCATGGGACAGGACTTTCCTGCATCTAGGGCTTAGTTGGTGACCTAATATGGCTTCAAAATAGCAACTGGCTGAGAAGGCAAGAAGAAATACCCACCACCTCAATGCCACCAAGGGGCTAGAGAGGCAGCAAATCCTGTGTGGGCTGGAAAGGACTGTATGTAAGGACCCAGGGGCCCAGAATTGTTACCATTCTGTGCAAGGCCTAGCGGGCTTGGTGGCAGTGCCTGTGGATGTGACTTGCATGCTGACCACTGACCACAGCCTGTCTGCGCCAGCTCCTGTGCCAAGAGCCCACCCCCTCCTGCACCGCCCCCAGGCTTCTCCCACCACAATAGCAAAACACCATGAATGCAGCTGGCATGAGGTGGGGGGCAGGGGAGCTGAGGACATGGGGGCACAGAAGCCCATTGTGCCCCTGGAACCTCAGCCCTGGATGCTGAAGATAAGCCAAGGGTTCTGAGTAGCACCCTGGCCCTTGGAACAGAGAGGGAGATGGAAGAATTCATATGTAAGTGTAGAGGCAAGCACCAGGAGGTGTCCTTAAGGCGGGTACAGGCACCTCATACAGCCTCTCAAAAGACCACTGGGTCCACAAACCAGGCCCTGCAAGTCCCCTGTTTCAGAAACCTGATCTATGGCAAACCGTATGTCTTTGGAGAGTGACTCCTGGGGCCTTGGCTAAATCCCTACTCTCTCTCCAGGGGCCCAGGAAGGCCGTTCTTATAGTGGGGGTTGGGCTGCATGGGGGTCCTCCCTGCCAAGTTCTGTTTGGAATTTAAATTCATAGCAGTGTAGGGACTGTGGGATTCCACTTCTGCAAAAGTAAAGCATTACCTTTTGGGTCCCTTGGAGGAATACTCAGATCCTGTCACTGCTAGTTCTTGTAGCCCTACCAACACCAACACCACCTGAGACAATATGGTTGTCCCTCTCCATTCAGGTCAGATTACGAGGGCAGCTTTTCTCTTTCCCTTTTTCTCCAGGGACAGAAGTAGCTGGAAGGCATAACCCTACTGTCAAGTGATCTGTACTTTGTGGGTGATGGGGGAAGGACTTTGGGGTGGAATATGTTTGGAAAACACAGCACGCTGTCCTTTCTTGGATTCATATAACGCCTGCTAGCACAGTCCTGAAAAATCCTTCAGTATAAGACATGTAACCATTCTTCTGCCCAGCATTTTCCATGCCTATTTGATCAGAGAATGTCTTTGGCATAGGACACCTGCCAGCGTTCTTCCAAACATCTCCAGACCTAGGGAGGCTCCATGGAGCCAGACATTGCATATCTCCAAATTTTAGGAAATTCTTCCTGGAGCTAAAACTTGGGAGCCCTCCAGGGTTCCTGCGTCATCTTCTACAGCATCACAGAACCCCTCCTCTTTGCCTCTGTGGTCCATCTGTTGGAAACTTGGGAATGGCAGCAAGGGTGTCATGAGCTTTAAGTGACACTTCCCACGACTGTTAGCCCTTCCATAGACATGGCTGTTAGAGCCCTTAAAGGAGCAACTATAGCATCCTACTTTTAAAGATCCTAACTTTGATGGTTTCCTGAGGGTTTAGAAGTGTCACCTATGCCTTCGACGGATGGATGGAGATGAGCCAAAGGGCTGCCAGTGTGGAAATGTGAAATAAAGCCATATTTCTGTCGAAGGATGGGAATTTTCCTGGCAGGGGCTGAGAGTGGCCCTTAGGGACTGAGGTTGGTTCCCAGCAGGCTTTAAGGTTTTTGTGGCATGGGTGGGGAGGAAGCCCCAGGGTTGGGGAGGAATGGCCACTGTAGCTCAGCCAGGAACAGGGAAGCTAAATGGTGACTCAGGCCGAAGCAGCCCGACCCTCCTTCCACCAGATTCAGTTGACTGGGCGGATGTGGGCTTAGAAAGGGACCACACCTCCTGGACCTTCTGAGTCAGGTGGGAGGGAGGAAAGCAGGCAGCATTAGTAAGTAATTAGTAGTTAGCAATTAGCCGGGTGCTGTCAGTGCCCTGGACTCTTGGGTGGTGCTTCATTCTGGGCATCTCTTTCTGCATAACTCCCATTTTGCAGAACGTAAAATAAGAGGCCTGGCAAATCACCCAGCAAGCCAGTGGCAGAGCTGGGCCCAGACCTCTTCTGTGTTCTAGCCAGAAGTTGTCTCTGTGGTTCATCCTGCAGCTGGTTCCCAGACTGACTCTCACCCGGATCTTTCTCTGCCCCTGCCCCTGCCCCTGCCCCTGCCCCTGCAGTAACCAGGGGCAGGCAGTAACCAAGGGCCACTTGTCAAGCAGCAGTGCCTTCGACATACTATCCTGAATCTTTAAGCTTTTGAGGAGTGGTGGGCAGTGTCATGGGTGCCAGGTTTCCCCCATGTACTTGCTTTGGGTGTCCTAGTTTGGAGGAGATGGACACTGGGCACCTCTAGCGCTTTTATTCCCATACCACAACCTGTGTGTGGCAGTCCCATTGTCCAGATGGGGAAACTAAGGCAAAAATCCAGGAAGAGGATGCATTCAGAGAGTCAGTGGCAGGCCCAGGTCTCCAGCCTAGCACCCAGAGCTTGACGTATGGTAATGGAGCATACTCAGTCCTCCTCCGGCCATCCTGGTGTACCTGAGGTCTCTGAAAACACCCATACTTTCGCACTTGCTCCTACCTATCATGTTCTCCTCAACCCTAGTCCAGCAGACAGATCCAGTGTACTTCTTTATGGCACAAGTGGATGTCCCTCCTCTGAGAGGCTTTACCTGGCTGTGATGGGGAGCAGCCCTCCATCCACCTGCCCTGGGACTGGTGAGTAGTAGCTATTTGCAGAACAGCATGGCTCAGCAGCTGGTCTTGCTGTGCAGTATGCAACAGGTGTTCTGTCTCAATAGCTAAATTGTCAGCACTCTGAGATCAGAATCTTATCATTCTCCCCTTAGCAGATTTAGTAGCAGATGCTCAGTCAGTGCCCAGGACACAGTAGGTGCTCAGTAATGTTTACCAAACGGATGGGTAGGTGACTGAAGAGATGACTTGAAACCTTTCCTCTCTTGTGTCTTTGGTCTTGGACTATTTTCCCTCCTTAATTTCTTAAAGCCCTCTGTTTAATCTTAAGAAGGAAATGTTTATTGATTATTTGATTAATTAGAATGAGCTGACTTGGGAGATAGTGAAACCCTACCCCAGGGGTGTCCCAGGAGAGGTTCAGATGAGCTCATGGTCCTTACCTTGTTTGGTGTAGACCTCTTTGAGAATCTGAAGATAGCTGATGTCCCTGTTGTCAGCACAGGGCACACATGTACATACAGGTTTGCGTGTGATTTCAGATGGAATGGGTCCTAGACACCCTCATGTGACATTGGGTCCCAGATCCAGGCTCCTTGCTATAGAGGCTGCAGACCTCAGTGATACCCAAGACTGGCTAAATATTAGGGTCCTTTCAGTCTTAGGAATTCTTTGGTTCATGCTTTTTGCTTTCATCTGACAAATATGAATAGAAATGAGGGGCACCAGGTCTCCAGTACTTATGTGCCACCTGGGCACAAGACAGAGCTGTGCCACATGAGCACCTGTTAGGTGACCCTGGTGGGGGCTAGAGGAACCAAGGCAGCAGGCAGGGTCTCTGCTGAGTCCTTTCTGCTTTGTTCTGGTAGCCACTGTGCTTCCTGTTCGCTGCCCTTTCCCCATTTCTCTTGCCCACTTCTCTCATCAGAAAGAACTTGTGTTAATTAGATTTGAATCTTTTAATGAGCCCCAGTGGTGCACAGGGAACTGTGTTTTATATGTGCTGGGTGAACGGATCTCCAGGAGGCAGTGGCATCCCTGGGTACCTACTGAAGGGTTGCTGTCCCTGTATGGCTAGCCCTGCACCTTCCTGACCCACAGGTCAGCTTTAGGCCTTGGAAACTGGAGCAGGGAAACCCTGTTTCAGGTTGGGGTTCATTTTCCTTTGGGCCCACAGGTTGTCTCCTGCTCTCCCCAAGCAGCCACGGCCGCCTCTGTTTGTTGTGTGCTTGACTCCCGACAGGCCCTAGGGACAGAGGAAGTACAGATGCCCTTGGGAGAAGGGGTGAGTCATTTGTGAGAAGAATGATTTCTTGTCCAAAACTTAGGAGCATGGGTGCGTGCATGCGTGTGTGCGCATGCATGTGTGTGTGCACGGCTCCGTGTGTCTGGGGGTGCAGTAGTGAGCGGATGCGGGGGTAGCTTCTGGGAGTAACAAAGCAGTTATCTACTGCCAAAACGAGCCCCCTGCAGAGCTGGGGCCTAGACTTAGATCCTCCTCCAGGCTCCTCTCAGGCCTGGGAAGCAGAACTCAGTACTTGCTTCTTCCTGGCTCCTCAGGACTGCCCTGTCCGCACCAGACCCTGCACACTCCTTCCTCCACTGCCATGTCCTTCCTGGCAGATGCTGCTCCCCAGCTTTGCCCGCTGTCCTTTCCTGACTCTTGTCCCATCTCTGTAGATCTCTGATCTCTCTGGGCTGCTCTCAGAATCTTCTGCCCACCTGTGCTAATTCCTGCCTGTCCCTTGCTCTCTGTGGTGCCCCCCCCATCTGTCGTTGGGGGAGAACCCCAGCTTGGCAGGCCTGCTCTCGGGAGAACTGGAGTCCTGGAAATCTCTGCCTCTGCACTCCATATTCCACAGTGCAGCCACCATCCCTGGAGTCCAAACCTCTCATGCAGCCCAGAAAAGCTGGTGGCATATTTTGCCAGGGACAAGGGGCTTAGCATATGATGTCATACCTGGTATTTTCCTCTGGCTCCCCTTCTTGTAGGGGAAGTCAAGCCTTGGAGACTGTGTAGGGCTGAAATATAACAGGCCAACATTTATTGACTGTGTTACCTTGGGCAAGTTACTCAGCCTCTCTGAGCCTCAGTTTCCAGTTCTATAAAATAAAGCCAACTATGCTTATCTAAATGAGTTCTTGCCAGACAAAGGGAAATAAGAAAAAGAAAGGATCTAATCAACTATTCATACTCCATACAATGAAAACAAACTGTAGTGTCATCCTGTCTAATCTTCCCCATCAGGCAAGTGAGAACCTTGGAGAAGTACCAGCAATAGGCAGGAGTATGGTGTTCAGTCCCCCAGATGTGATGTAAGGTCCCCATGCTTTCTGCTAGCTGATGGGGTCACTGACCCAGGAAGGAAGGAGATGTAGCATCTTTCCTGGAAGCTTCCACCCAGTATGTGGGGCTGCTCCTCTCCAGTATCCAGAGCAGTTTAACCAATCCACAAAAACTCTGAGACCCCACCTGAATCATCTAAGGCTGCTTATCTGGCCAGTGGGGTCTCAGGCCCTTCTCCACCTGGGATGCTGTACCCAGGTCAGTAACAGGTGTAAGAAGAAACAAAATTCATCTGGGATCTAGGGCAAGGAAGGTCACAGAATCTTGCCTTGAGGGACATCCAGCTTCGTGAGACAGGAGGAGGTATCACACATGCAAAGAGATTAGAGACTGGGGCTGGAGTGGTGGTTCTGCGGTTACAGCGCTTGCCTGGCATGCACCAGTGCGAGAGTTCAAACCCCAGAACCATGTACACAGTAACGAAAGCCACATGAAAAACTAAGTAAAATTGATTCTCTCTTTCTCTATATATCTCTCTCACACCGTCCCTCTCTCTTAAAAAAAAAAGAGAGAGAGAGAGAGACAGATTAGAGACTTGAAGTATTGCAGGCAGAGTTCTATGGTGGCTCCTGCCCTCAGTCAGGGCAGGGGCGAGGGGTCAGGGAGGTCCCTGAAGGAGGACACACGGCAAGGGCAGCAGGGCCTCAGGAGCACCTGAACTTGCACTTTTCACACTGTTCCTGGAGCCTGAGGCCTGAGTTAGGGGAAGGGTGGGTTCAAAGCCACAACATTGGATCAAGAGTCAGATCTAGAGCTAGGTCCCGGAGCGAGTTTGAGTGGAAGGGCAGAGTTGTCCTGTAGGGACACTGAGATGGCCACTTGGCCATTGCAGAGTTAGATGCCAACTGATAGGGGCCTCAGTGCCCACTTTACCATCCACCAACAGATGGAAGGATGGGGTACTTTCCACATGCCAGGCTCTGGGGTCCTCTCTCGGGCCCTGGTGTCTGAACACAGAGATGGTAGGGCTGTGAGACAGTCAAATTTGGCTTCCTTTCCTGCTGCCACATTTTGTTTTGCAGATGGGAAACCCAAGAGACTAGGCCCTGACCTCTGCTCTCTCCAGTCCCTGCGGGCCATGGAAACAGCCAGGACTCGCCTTTCACCTCCATGGCCTGAGCTCAAACAGGCTTTGGAGAGGAAGCAACCCGCTGCCCCGCCTACCCTTCCCTGGCTGGGCAAGCGGGGCTCCGGCTCTTAGTCTGGCTGGGTCTGGCTGCCTTGGTCTCTCTGGGCCTCAGTTTCTCCATCTGTAACATGGGAATGAGGTAAGATCCGCTGAGCACTCTATCCTTTCAGATCTAAGGTGGTGTTTGCCTCGAACTCCGAACTCCGGTAGGGACTGAGCTGCAGCAGTCGTTGGGGACGGGCTAGAGGACACTGGGGATTAGGGAGGCTGCATGGAGGAGGAGCGCTGACTGTGGAGCTGCCTGTGGGCAGGGGCGAAGCTGTGACCCTAATGATGGGTGGATGGGATGTTGAGCTGCTAGGGATGGGGCAGCGTGCTCAGAGGCCTCTGGCTGCCCCGGGTTCCTAAGGAAGAGGCCACTGTGGGAGGGGAGTGTGGCCACAAGAGGGGGAAAGGACTTTTTTCCAGGGTATAATTAGTGTACTTTTGGACTTGCACCAAACTTCCCCTTCCTCTTGACAATCGGCTGCCAAAACAGTTCTGATTCCTGTGGACTTGCTTAAATCTTCTCAAGAAAAAAAGAAAAGAAAGAAGAAAAGGAAAAGGGGGGAAAAGAAGAGGGTTGTTATTTGTGAAATTGCATTTCCCAGCCATGAGAGTGAGTCACACCATTTGGAGCTTCAAGTTTCTTGTTTGGATGAACTTTTCCTCTGAGAGGCTGGGGCGATGCTGCGCTCCGTCTGGCTGATTTGGGGTGGGGGAGTCCCCTGGTCTGTGGAGCACCGGGGAGAGAAGATAAGGAGAGGCCTAACGGTTGGGAAGTTGAGGCACTCTTAAGGGGTGGGCCCAGCTGCTGGCGCCTGGAGCCTGAAAAGTGCAGATTCGAGCTGGGGGAGGGGAGTTAAAGTCTAAGGGATGCAGAGTTGCAGTTTGGGGAGATGGGAAAGTTCTGGAGGTAGATGGTGTGACCGTTGCCCAACAGTGTGAACACACTTGGTGCCACAAACTGTGCACTTTCAAATCATCAAAAGGGTAACTAGGGTCATGTGTATTTTACCACACGCTGAAATCTGCAGATTCCGGGCCCTCGGTGTCAAGTGGCTGCTGTGGTGGGTCTGAGGTGGGGTCCAGAGAACTGTTTGTGCTACAAAATTCCCAGGCCATCCAATACAAGTTTGGACACACTCATTTAATCTGTAAAATGGGGACAGTGACTCACAGGGTGGTGGTGAGAACCAGTTATCTGAGTATGTGTGGTGTTTCCAGTGCTGGAGTGGTGAGTATTTGGCAGGTCACCGTGATGGAGTCTGACATCCACCCGAGCCCTCCCCCACACCCTTCAAAGTGGTCCCCAGTGGGCTTCTCCAGGAAGAGGGAGGGCCTTATGCCTCTGGGGTGGACCAGTCCATCTTAGACTCACCTGAGAACAGAAGAGGTACTAAGAATGAATGCTGGCTGGCATGGCTTTGTCTGATATCCAGGTGTTCCTGGTGGACCAGGCAGTTGTGGAGCAGAGCTGGGTCATCAGGACCCATCGAGTTCCATCTGCAGTCACTGTGGGATGGCTGTGTGGGGACCTGGGCTGCTATGGGTATGGTTGTCTGTGTCTTTCCTTCTACATGCCAGTATCTGATCCAAAAATATATAAGAGGGAACAGAGGCCCAGAGAGGGAAAGGGTTGGCCCACAGACACACAGCAGGGTGTCCTGAGGTGCCAAGATCAGTAGTGGTACCAGGATAATGAGGGCTTTGTCCTCTAGGAGGGGAGAAGCAGGAAACTGTGGGGGTGGGGAGCTGCACTGGAGGTGGGGAATAGAGGAGGGGGTGACCCATGCCCTGGGCACAGCTTTCAATGCTCCTCCTTCCCCTTCCTACATGAGGGTACACAGAAAGGACTGTCCCCACTCTGGGCCCTTGTGTGTCCCATCTTTGTAAGGGAGCCTAAGGCCTTTCCTTCCAGGGGCCCTACTTCCCATCAACGTGAGTACTCCCAAGGGCAGAGCCTCAGCTCCATCGGGTGCAAGGTTCCCTGAGGTCCACATCTTATTCCCACAAGCTCTTGGGCACCTGTGTTGGAGCCAGGGGATGCCCAGGGTTGTCTATAACCTGGAAGTTCCCTTTTGCTCCTCTTGGCTTTTCTGTAGGAAAGGGGACCCATGGCCAGTTCTTGCCAGCCTTACTACAAGGCCCCACCTTCTCTAAATTCCAGTGTGCCAGGCCGCCCGGAGCCCGTGACTCCTATAAATAGAGGCTGTATACACCAGGAGGGGGCCTGGGCCATGTCTGCTTTGAAGCTCAGTGGCATGTCTGGCTCCTGTCTTCTGAGGGTGGGAGAAGAGGGCCACTTCCCTCTTAGAGCTCCCGGAGAGGTGGCCTGCACCCCACTGGACTCTCAGACACAGACTGTACAGGCATCCTGCCATAGGAGGCCAGTGGAAACCATGCTGCTTGCTGATATGCCTCTTCCTGACAAGATGGGGAAACTGAGTCAGCAGTGACTTGCCCAAAGTTTCCCCCCCAGCTAGCGACAGAGCCCCAAATCTGACATGTTGCTTTCCATTCTGCTTGTGCCAGCGTGTAAAGAAAAATTAATTGTAATAAAAGTAATAGTAGTCATTATCATCATCACTGTGTATTGAGTAGTTCCTAAGTGACCGGCATGAGATAAAGAGCCTTATGTTCATGACTTCATTTTAGCCTTGTAGAAACCCTAGGAGATTGCTGTCATTGTGCCCATTTTATAGACAGAGCCACTTTAACCTGGTGCAGGTCACTGGCTTGTCCTAGACACTCAGGCCCCAGGGCCAGAGCCGTCGGGCAACTGAAGGCTCTGTATGAGCTCATGTGTTTGTGTATTGGGCCATGGAAACCCCCTCCCCAGGTTGCCACCATAACCCTGTTCCTCTGTCCCCTGCAGGCGTTGAGCAGCAGCGTGTACAAGAGTGCATCGCCCTACGGCTCCCTCAACAACATCGCCGACGGCCTCAGCTCCCTCACTGAGCACTTCTCGGACCTGACCCTCACCCCTGAGGCCCGCAAGCCCAGCAAGCGGCCCCCACCCAACTACTTGTGCCACCTATGCTTCAACAAAGGACACTACATCAAGGATTGCCCCCAGGTAAGGCAGCCCTGGTTGGAACAGAGACCTAGCCTGGGCCCGTACTAGTTGGACAGAAATGAGTGGGGGATTCTGGACCCTGACTGGGCCCCTAAATGAGGTTCTGGGCCTTCAAGTCCCCACCAGCTCCTGCAGGGTGGGTCCCATTACAGCGGGGCAGGACGAGGCCAGCAGCCTCCTCATAGCTCTCTGGAGGCCCCATCTGCTCACACTCACTAGGAAGGAATGTGGGCTCCAGGCCAGTAAGCCAGATGTGCACCCCCTCCCTCGGACCCCACCTCTGCCTCCTCAGCCCATAAAGATGAGGGAAGGGGGTCCTGCTCCTCTCTCCACTTCCAGGACAGGTCTGGGCCAAGACCTCCGGCACCACGGGGTTGGGCGTCTCTTTTGGGGTTCAAGGGGGCCAGGCAAGGGGGGTGTTCAGGAGCAGCCCTGTCTTTCCCCCAGTGCTTTGCCGTGATGAAAGGGGGCTGTTGGGGCAGATGATAGATGCAGCTTTGGGATCCTGCGGAGAGAAGTCAGCAGCTATCTTTTTAAACACAGTAGGCGATTTTCAGTGATTTTTTTGCCCCTATTTGTTCCTGTTTTCCAATGTTTTTGTAATGTGGTACTAGTTTTATTTTGTATATGTAATAAAAATGGAATCCTGGAAACTCTGAAGGGCCATGTAGCATGGCCAGGTGGGACGGGATCCAGAGCCACGGCAGGCTGAGAAGTGTTTGTTGCTTGTCACACACCTCAGAAATGGCCACACCAGGCCTTAGCTTCTTGCTACTCAGAATGCAGCCCAGGTACCACTGCACCAGTCTCTCCTGGGAGCTTTCTAGAAATCAATACCAGGCCTTCATTTTAGTAAGATTCCCAGGTGATGTGTGCTCTCCTGACCTAGGTGATGCACAGTGGGAGCTGGCCCACCAGTGGCTGTCCTCATGACTGACACCCTCTTTGGGCCCTGTCTCCTCAATAGATGCAGTAAGCAAGAGGCCCTTGGCATGAGGGGCCCCCCTGCAGAGATTGCTCCACCGCCTGCCGGGCGTCTCTGGGCAGAGGAGGGGAGCTGGATGCGTCTGCTCATGGCCCCCTCACTCACAGCCCCCAGCTGAGGACTCCTGTACCCCTGTTCATGTCAACCTCAAAAGCTTTTCCCTCTATTCCCTCCTGCACCTGACCTGTGAAGTGGCCAGTGCAGGGCTTAGCCCTGTTGAGGAGGAGATTGGGTCTGTTAAATGCCCTCTGCCAGCATTTCCCATCACCCTGTGTGCTAAGTGCTCTTGTTGGACTCATTCTCAAGGTGAAACAGGTGCTTCAAGCGAGCAGGGAATTCACACATCATGATCCTTGAGCTGGTCAGTGGAGGAACTGGGATTTTAACCTGGGCAGGCTGGAGTCTTCTACAAATCCCCTTTCTAGAAGAGTGCTAAAACTGAGTCTTCCTGTATTTGGATTATTATCTCTTAATTCAATGACAGAAGTAGGAATAGTGGTCCCATTTCACAGGTGAACAAACTGAGTCTCCAAGAGATGCTGTGCCGAGGAGTGGGCCGGATGGGTACTAGAACTCTGATCTTGTACACTCTGCCTCCTGAGCACCCGAGCCACTCCAAGCTGAGACACCCATGGTCTACGAAGCCTCAGTTTCTTCCTTGAGCTGGCTGAGACCTTTTCCTGACCCCATTCCAAACCTGATTCTGCCTGGGACCCTCACGGCCTGAGGATCCCCCTGTCCACTTCACAAGGGGTGGGAGGACAGAGGTTTGCAATCTTCCCTTCATCAGCTGTCCGATGGGACTATCAAGAACGCTAACACACACGAGTGCCTGGGGATGCAAGGAAATGTCTAGCACAGTGGCTGGCATGCAGTAAGCACTCAGTAAATGCTGGCTAGCATTCTTTTTTTCACCTTTGGGTCATCTTGAAGTGTGCACCCACCTTGCAAGGTACTAGGTATTTGGGAGGCTGGGGTTTAATTGGATGCTGTCTACTCCCCACCTGACCACAAGTTGCGGGGCCAACGTTGGGCTAGATTCATGCCTGCCCCCCATGCTGTCTGACCCCTGTGCTGGCCCAAGACACCTCACCCAGTAGGTGCTCAGCAGCAGTGCTCCTGAAGGAAGGAAGGGGCTGACGAACTTTTATACGCTTAGCTGTGTTTCAAATGATTGTAGGAATTTGACATAAAAAATATGGAAAAGATTCTAGAATGTTCTATTTTTGGTAACCGTCTTAATGAGACAGAAACCACTCACTGTATAATTTACCCATTTGAGGTGCATAATTCAGTGATTTTTAGTGTATTCACAGAGTTGTGCAACCATCACCATCAGTTACAGAACATGTTTATCAACTCAAAAAAAAAAAAAAAAGAACTTCATACTCCTTAAGAATCCTCTCCTGACCTTCTGTCCCCAGCAGCTGCTCGCCTACGCTCTCTCTCTCTGGAGAAATGGAGTGGTATAATAACGTGCATTTGGTGACTGACTTCTTTCACTGAGCATAATGCCCTCCAGGTCCATCCTTGTCACTGTGTCTGTTTCTGTGATTTGGAAAGTGTTCTATCATGTTCTAGTTTCTGGATGAGATTGCAGAGAGTGATTACAGATTCTTCTGTAGAGGTCTTGTGGACTTCAGTTCCAAAGCCATCTGAGCCTGGGCTTTCCTTTGTGGGAAGATTTTTTTTTTAAGAGAGAGAGAGAAAGAGAAAGAGGTAGAATCAATTTTATTTAGTTCTCATGTGGCTTTTGTTGCTCCAACACTTTGTTCTGTACGTGGTGCTGGGGTTCAGACCCACCTCCTCGTGCATGCCGGGCAAGCGCTGTAACCACTGAGCCCCTGCTCCAGCCCCTTGTGGGGAGATTTTTGAGGACTAATTCCATCTCTTTACTTTTCTAGATGTATTCTGATTATGTGTTCCTTCTTGATTCAGTTACTATAGTTTGTGTATTTCTAGGGATTTGTCTGTTTCATCTAATTTACTTAATTTATTGGCTTACAATTATTCCTAGCGTTCTCTTATAATCCTTTTTATTTCTGTAAGGTCAGTAATGATATCTGCCTCTGTCATTTCTGGTTCTTGTCATTTGAGTCTTCTCTCTTTTCTTGGACCACTCTAACAGAAGGTTTGCCAATTTTGTTGAACCTTTCCAAGAACCAACTTTTGATTTATTCCATTTTCTCTATTGTTTTTCTTTTCTCTGTTTCATTGCTTTCCATTCTAATCTTTTTTTTTCAAATTGTGATAAAATACACATAACAAAAAATGTACCATCTTAACTGTTTTTATGTGTACAGTTCAGTGGCATTAAATACATTATTGGGCAACTACCTCCACCATCCATCCACAGAACTCTCTTTATCTTATAAAAGTGAAACTCTGAACCCCTTAAACAATCTCCCTTTCCCTTCCCTTGCCCCTGGTAACCTCCATTCTACTTTCTGTCTCTGTGAATTTGCCTTCTCTAGATGCCTCATAGAAGTGGAATCATATAGTATTTGTCCTCAGGGCTTACCTCACTTGCATAATGTCCTTCTGGTTCATTCATGTCTTAGCATGTGTCAGAATTTACTTTATTTTTAAGGCTGAGCAATATTTCATTGGATGGATAGACCGCATTTGTTTGTCCTTCGCCATTCACCAATTGGGATGCTTCCATCTTGTGGCTGTTGTGAATGGTGGTGCTGTGGATATGTGTATGTAAAGACCTCTTCAAGTCCTCGCTTTGGATTCTCCACTCTAATCTTTACTATTTCCTCCCACGAGCTTGCCTTTTTTGATCAAATTGACTGTGGTTTGCTTCGGAGCTTAGCATGGGGGCTGTCCTGGAGACTGTTCTATGTGTTCTGGAGAAGAATGTGCTCTGTTGTTGCTGGGTGGAGTGTTCCGTAGAAGTCTGTGGAGACTAGGTGGTTTAGAGTGCTGTTTATGTCTCCTGCTGCCTTGTTGATAGTATGCCTAGTTCTAGCCATTATTTTAAGAGGGAATATTGAGGTCTCCAACTATTATTTTTGAAGTATCTGGTTTTCTTCAGTGCTGTCATTTTTTTACTTCATGTATTTTTTTTTTGTGCTTTGTTCTTAGGTGCACTTATGTTTATAATTGTTTTTTCCCCTGATAGATTGATCCTTTATCTTCTAAAATATACTTTTAAAAAAAATCTCTAGTAACATTTTTTTGTTTTAAAGTTTAATTTGTCTGATAGTAATAAATCCAATTTTCAATGGTTGCTGTTTGGTTTTTCCCATCTTTTCACTTCTAATTTATACATGTGTCTGAATCTAAAGTGTGTCTCCTGGGGAACATCATATAGTGATTGCTTTTTGTTATCCAGTTGTTACTTGCAGTCAAGCCAGGGAAACTGCCTGCATTCCAGCTGGCTGAAGTTGGTTTCTCCAACCCACATCCCTTACTGCATAAGAAAAAAGCAAACGATGTAAAAAAGAAAGATGAATTTAATGCAGTTTGATCAAACTGGGGAGAAGCAGTTAGATTGTTTCCTTTGGTCTTATAAAAATGGTTATAATTTGTAGAAATAAAACCCAGGAGATACACATATGTAGACTTGGGCTCTGCTAGCCGGAGAGGACCTTGGACAGTTTCAGTTTCCTTGGTGCCCACCTGGGTCAGGGGGTGGTTTTTCATTTCCATTATAAGCATGAGGAAGTTCAGGAGCTAAAACAATGCAGAATTTCTAATTTTAAAGGGCTTCTGTTTCACAATCTGAAGATCCCTGCCTTTTGATTGCATTCTCTAATCCATTTATATTTAATGCTGTTAGTTATATAGTTGGATTTATACCTGCCATTTTTTCTTTTCATTTTCTAAATCGCTCATCTTTTTGTTCCTGTACTTCTCTTTTATTGCTTTCTTTTGTACTGATTTTCTAATAGAACATTTTGATTTCATGATTGTTTGAGTTATTTCCTTATTGGTTGCCTCTGTAGGGTTTATCTTATACATCCTAACTTACCAGCGTGACATGTAGACCTATTACTCTGGTATAGCTGTTTGCTCTAGCTCTGATTACTCTTCGTTTGGGCTTTCAATCCTATTACTTCTCTGAGTTTGTGGGCATCTCTGTGTTTACCCTACTCGGAGTTTGTTGAGCTGCTCTGATGTATTGATTAGATTTTTGTCTTTTTAAAAATCAGATTTGGGAAGTTTTCAGCCATTATTTCTTCAGATTTTCTTTCTACTCCATCAGATCTTTTCTCCTATGGAATGATTCTTAAATGATTTAAACGTTTTTAGAATCCTCAGTCATCTTACTGGGGGAATATACCTGCCCCCATCAGCCCTGAATTGCCTGTGAGCCCCGGGGCCTGGGGCAGGCAGCAGTAAAGGTGAGGCCAAAGCACCGGCTGCAGTGGCCCTGATGATGGAACACAGGAGCCGGAGCTGATAGCCTGTGAGTTTATTCTTTTCCAACCTTAAGAATAGGATAGAGGTGTCCATTACTTCACTCATCTGACCAATAGGCCTCTCACATGTCCTCGGGCCAGTGTGAAGGGGAACTGGGCACTTCAGGAAGACAAGGAGCCCCTAAGGCAGAGGCAGAAGGTGCTGGAGACCATTTCTAAGTGTTGGAAGAAAAGTCCCTCCTCATGGGGTTGGGCTGCACCTGAACAAGCGTCCATCTCTAGCTAATGTCAGCATTGACCCCAGATGTCAGTAGCCAGTAGCATCTTGGTTCTTGAAGAAAACAAGCTCGGTGGTCCTCACATAGTGTGCCAACCACGTGCTTAGATAATAGTGATGTGAACAATACCAAGAGCCTCTGAGCATTGAATTCATCACTGAGTTTAGCATGTTATATGCATTAATTCATTTAGTTCTCTCAACAATTCTCTCAGGTATGTAATAGAGTGATCCCTAACTACCACTTGATAAACCTGAGGCCCAGAGATGTGCCTTGCCCAAGGTCACACAGCAGGTGAATCTCAAGGCTGAGTTGGGAACTCGGGTCCTGCTGATTCCAAAGCCCATGCTTTCTCAATTATCTTCTGCTGTCACCCTTTGGATCCAGATGTTGGTCTCTACTGTCATTCCCAGAAGTTTGGGGTTCTTTAAAGAAAATGAGCAGCTGGAAATAAAGAGGGTCAAGGACCATGTAAACACAGCCGTACTGCCCTGGTCTGATCCAGTCTTTGTGCCCAGCAGTTCCACCAATGCCAGCATCAGGGTTTCTTCCACCCTAGTGGAGTCAGGGAGGTCAGTGTAGGTTGGGACTGTGGCTCTGGTGGAGGCGGAAATGCACCGACTGCAGGGATGCATGGTTGCTATCTGCTAGCTCTCTGTAGGGTCACCTGGGTATCTTGCCTTGGCTTCTGCACACTGATGAGGCAGGACTGTAAGGACCTTAGTAGCAGCATCTTGCTCTGAGCCGTCTCACTTGCCTGCTTGATATGTGTGTTTGCAGTGAGGGCTACAAATGCAGCCCTTCCTGGGCATCTGCAGGGTGCCAAGCCCTTGCTGGACAAGGCCCTGCCTCATCCTCAGGGAGACACGCAGAAGTGGTGTTAGCTGTTCTGGGTGACCAGGGCTGCCGTTGAGGCTTGCTGTGAGAGACCAGCTCTGCCTTGGCTTCATGGGAGGCCTCAGAGAGCAGGAGGCGAGACCTGGGCTGGGGAAGGCTTCCAGGAGAGGCTGTAAATAACTGGGATAAGCTTTCGGGGCACCGCCAGCCCTTGGCCATGGCTGGCACTCCTGAGGGGGGAGGTGTGGTTGGAGCAGGTGGTGAAGGACCTGCGTGCCAGGCTGCGCAAACTTGGACTTAACCTGGAAGGCAGGGAGAAGCTATCCAAGGGTTTTAGGTGACAGGCTTGGATTAGCATTTTGAAAGATTGTGATAGTGGCAGTTGGAGGCCGGGCTGGAAGGGAGAAGGCTGCTATAGATACCAACCCGTGAGCATGGGTAGGAAATGATGAGACCAGATCCAGGGCAGGGTAAGCAGAGGTTGGAGGTGTGGTATTAGGGGATACTGCAATGAACCAAGGAGGAAAGGTTCTGTTTTTGAAGTTGGACCATAAGTATGAATCAAGAAGAAAATAAGGAAATATCAAATCGAATGGAGACTGTAAAAGTGTTCATTGATAGGCCTTACCAGGGTGACTTCTCCATGAGGAACAGGGGGAGTAGTGTCAGGCCCCTGACACTTTTGGGGTTCCACAAAAATGTTTCCATTTTTATTTAAAACCAGAAGAGAAGGAGACTATAACAATAATGAATATATAATTATGAATCCAACTTGGATATTTGTCTTTATCTTTACACAATCAGGAAACACTATAGAATATATGGAGGAAGAGGCCCACAAAGGCAAAAGTACCCAGGGACACAAAATCATACACAAAATCCTAAAAAGGGTCTGGGGGCTCCTTTCTATTGGATGGCTTCAGGGGACCTCTCTGATATGACGTGAAAACTCAAAATGCTACCTTTCCTGTAAAGCTCAGTCAGAGTCCACATGTCACTAGTAAGGACCATGGTTGAAAGAAATAGCCTCAAATTTATAAACTGCAGACTAGGGTTCAGGCTCCAGCTCTGCATATTGCTGTGCTATGCAACCTTGAACAAGTCACTTAACCTCTCTGAGCCACCTTTCCTCATCTCCAGTTTGGAGCTGATGACACACTCAGCAACTCTGTAGGATTGGAGGCTGAGGTGGGGTGGGGGAAGTATACCCAACACCCAACGTCCTTTCTCCAGGCCCTCCCGCTACTCTTTCCCTAGCCTAGCAGCCACCCTTCAAGTACTGGCCTGGGAGCAGAAATTCTCCAAGCCCTCAGCCTCCATCAGGCCCAAGATGTTTTGAGGGAGTAGTGGTTACTCTTTTGAGGAAGGTCTGTGGCATGTTGTCACCTGTGCCTCCTGTGTCCAGCTAAGAGACGGCACCAGGAGAGGTCTGGGGAGGGCCCAAGCCCAGGGGAGCTGCCATTCCTGAGTCAGCCTGCCCAGGGCTGTTAATGAAATCCAGATGTCAGAGAAAACACAATCGTCACCCCCACCCATCTGGCAGCTCGGGTTTCTTGGAGATTGCAAAAGAAAAAGAAAAATAGAGCAGGGAGAGAATCGAATCCCAGAACAGCTGAAACCTTAGAGCGGCTGTGAGGGATGTAAATAGTTGCAGGGTCCTGCTGGGGGAGGGGCGGGAGCCCAGGGAGAGCGGAAGCTGGCCAGGCCTCCTTCCCAGCCCGGCCTCTCAGCCCTCCCTAGGCCAGGGCACGCTGGCTCCCGAGGGTTTGGTGTGTCCAAACAGGGCTGCCCAGCCTGAGGCTGACCCTTGCCTGGGTCCTGACCTCATGGCAGGTCTGGGTATTCTCTGGGGTCAGAGTGGCTGCAGCCAGGGCAGAGGGCAGGCAGAGAGGGGCTGAGGGTAAGTGGGATTTCCCCCGCAGAACTCAGGCCCAGGGCTGGAAGCTTCTCAGAGCCCCAGAGCTGAGTGGCAAGGAGAGCAGAGAGAGAGGAGTAGAGCAGGTGGGAGCCTTGCCCCTTCCTTCCCTGAGGCTCTCACACATGACCACGTTCCTCAGTGAGGTCCATACGAGCACAGGCTAAAGCACTGCTAAGTTCAGACCTGCGAGGTCCATACGAGCACAGGCTAAAGCACTGCTAAGTTCAGACCTGCTACGGCTTGGAAGTGGTTTGAATGTGTTCCCAGGTTCATGTGAGGGTCCCCAGTGTGGTGGACCTTTAAGAGGTAAGGCCTGGTAGGAGGTGGTCAGGTCACTGGGGAGCTTAAGGTGACTCTCTTGGGAAAAGACTATTGTAAGAGAGCAAGCCTGGCCCCTGCCCTTGCTGTGGTTCCCCTCTTGTCCTCTTGTCCTTGCTGTGTGGTTTCTGCCTCCCTTCTTCCACCATGGTGTCCTTACCATGAAGCCTTCACCAGAACTGGTGCCAGGCTGCTTGGACTTTCAGCCTCCAAAACTGTGAGCTAAGGAAATCTCTTTTTTCTATAAGTATGTAGCCTCAGGTATTTCATTACAGTAACAATAAGATTCATCAATGAGCTGGTGCAGTGGCACACTCCTGTAATCCCAGCAGCTCAGGAGGCTGAGGCGGGAGGATCACAAGTTTAATGCCAGCCTCAGTAACTTACCAAGGCCCTCAGCAACTTAGCAAGACCCTGTCTCAAAATAAAAAATAAAAAGGGGTGGGGATGTGGCTCAGTGGTTAAGCACCATGGGTTCAATCCCTGCCTTAAAAAAAAAAAAAAAGGTCAATGGGGGAGCAGTTGCTCAGTGGTTAGAGCACTTGCCTGGCATGCACAAGGACCTGGGTTCAAACCCCAGACCATATAACAGCTAAGTGTCAGAAGAACAAAACCAGATGAAATAAATAAATACAATTGATTCTTTCTTGTTCTCTCCCTCTCTTTATAAAAAAAAGCAAAGCAAAACAAAACAAAAACATCATTGGGCTAGTGAGGAAACTGTATTTCCGTAGCAACTGGGAGGGCTACAAGTCTACAAGTTATAAAATATTCTATAGAGGGAAGATGGAAGTGAGGGAAGGAGGTGTGAAGTAAGGAAGAAAGGGAGGGAAGGAGGAAGGAAGGAAGGGGGAGAGGGAAGTAGGGAAGAAAGAAAACCTCAGAAGGCCCTTTTATGTTAGACAATAGAATTAGCAGAGAAAGTGTACATGGCTGCTCTCTACTCATTATAAAACATACAGACTCGAGGGAAGGAGAGGAAGAGGAGGGGAAGGAAGGACCCACAGTTGCATTGAGGGATGGCTGCAGGTAGTGTTGCTGGGGACCCTCTGGAGCCAGGGCCCACTGGCTGGTGGAGGGGCCTGGGCTGTGGTGTGCTGGTGCTTGGCACAGGACCTGGAATGTCACAAGCACTCTGAGAATGTCAGTGGGGATGGGCGTTGCTGGGGGCTGCAGTGTGACTGGTGCATGGCAGGTGGTGGCTCTGGCGTAGGTGCTGAGGCAGGGTAGTGCCCCAGGCCCAGTGTCTGTGGGCCCAGCCGCACCCCAGTCCCAGCCTGGGGCCCTCTGCTCTAGCGGCCAGCCTGCTTGCGTGGATCCCCGGCGCTGCCTCTTACTAGCTGTGTGGCCTCAGAAGAAGCAGTGCAATCTTTCTAGGCCTCAGTTTCCCCCGCAGTAAAATGAAGACACTGAAAAATCCTGCCTGCTGGGATGCTGTGAGGCTGCATGAGTCATGTAGGTGAAGTGCTTCAAAGAGTGCCTGGCACCTCGCACCCTCCACAAGTGCTAGCTGTTATGATTCTATCAACTACTGTCGCTATTATAGGTTTGAGACGTTCCAGAGGCCTGAGAGTGCGTCAGGGCTCGGGGTTCCACAGAGGGACCTCTAGCCTCCCTTCCCACCCTCTTTCCTGGAGAAGGGGGCCTGCCCCTACAGAATGGGTGGCAGGGAGGCCGGGTGATGAGGCTGTTCTTTGTCAGGGGGCTTTGGAGGGACGAGGGAAGGCTCTGGTGACTTTTGGGTTTGTTTCTGTGACAAAACATGGGAGCTCTGCTCCGCCCAGGATGGGTGCCTCAGGAGGAGGGTGACGGTGCTGCCTGTGGCTGTCAGCACCCCTCTGGGACAGGCAGAGGATGTACTCACCAAGTGTTCACCCTGCCTGGCACAGACGAGAGGGAGCAGCTGTGGGGCAGGTGGGGCCGGGCGGGGGAGAGGTGGCTCAGGGCATAGGGCTCACAGGCAGTCCTTCCTGCTGTCTAGTGCTGGTCAGGAAAGAGCCGAGGAGGGCCAGTTTCACATCCTCAGCTGCCAGTTCTGCTTTCAAAAGGATCACAGATGGTGAGGAGCCCCCGGGAAGTCTCAGTGTATGGGTGTCTCACCTTCTCCATCCTCTGCCCTGAGCCCTGAGGGGCAGGGATGTGGGCAGAGTCTGGGCTGCAGGACTCATCGCTGGTCTTGAACACTTGTGAGGCCTAGTGAGTAGAGCCCTGGCTGAGAAATTGCATCTCTATCAGTCAGCTGTTTGCAGCTATGATGTAACAGCTGACACTGCTGACTTGATAAAGGGATTTATAGGAGCCTGGAGGTTCAAAGTCCACGTGGTACAGTGCAGGCTCTGGTGAGGGCCAGGAAGGAGAAGCCAGGCCTGTGGCCTTTTATAACTACCCTCTACCAAGGGATCACATGAGAACTGCTTTAATGTCTTTCAGGGGCACACCTAATGAGCTAAGGACATCCCACTCCCAATGCCACCACCCCTAGGACCACATCCCAACATGTGGACTCTGGGGACACTCCAACCATTTCCAAACCATAGCAGCACCCTTGGGCTGGCAGCTCCTCAATGTCACCTCTTTTTTTTTTTTTTTTTTGGTTTGTTTTTCAAAGAGAGAGGGGGAAAGTGTAAGAGAGAAGAAAGAGAGAATCAATGTTATTTGTTTTTTTTCATCTGGTTTTTGTTTCTCTGACACTTAGTTGAGTATGTGGTGCTAGGGTTTGAACCTGGGTCCTTGTGCATGCCAGGCATGCTCCAGCCCCCCAAGTGTCACCTCTTGCAGGAGTGCTCTCTAATTTCCCCTGTTCTCCAGTCAGACAGGGACTGACCTCTTTGGAATGCTACGCAATGCTTGGTGTCCTCAAGCACTTAAACATGGAGGCTTCACTGGTAGTGTCACTTGTGAGGGCACTGGACCCCCTGAGTCTTATCTACTCCATGTGTAAACTGAGGTTCATGAGCCTGGTGTGAGGGTTGGTGCAGGGGGAGGAGAAGCAGCCTGGGATGCAGTGGGCATGGAGCCCTCTCCCCTTCCTTTCCCCCTCCTGCCCCAACATCTGCTCAACCACAAGCACCTGCCTACGTGGCACAACACTGGGGGGTCTCCCAGCCTCTGAGCCTTTGCCTCTGCTGTGCCTCCAGCCTGAAGTACCTTTCCTTACTCTCCTCCTATTCCCTTTCAGAGCTGAGCTGGAACCACCTTCCTGGGGGAGTCCTCCCTCCCCAGTCACCCCAGGTCCTCAGGAGCCTGGCTCAGTGGCCTGGCCCATTCCTAATTCCCCTCCTCACACCCCACAGGCTCAGGTAGCACAGAGCGGTTGCTGCAGGGCCCTGGAGAGACTCAGGAGGTCTCAACCTTCATAGGCGTGTTGGAGCAGGACGGGGAGTTAGTTGCTGGATCAGGCCGCTCATTGCCAAAGTGTTTTGTTCCAATCAGCCACAAGGGAGTTTCGAGGTGGCAGTATAGCTAGATGGCCTTGGATAAGCCCCTTACCCTTGCTACACTTCAGTTTTCTCTCTGTATTGTGGACACAGCAATATGTCCCCAGCCTGTCCCGTGGGGCTGCTCTGTGGATCTCTTGGGCTAACAGCTGGAAATGAAGTGTAAGCAAAGCTGAATGAATCGAGGGGGTCCTCAGAATAAAAGGTGTTTCTTTATGAACGTAGGAAACCTTGCGTAAAAGGGAGTCCTTGGACCAGCTGCAGTGGCAGCACCAGGAGCTTATGCCCACCCCAGGCTGCACAAGCTGCGGGGTCACTCATGGACACATTAAAGTTTCAGAAACGCTGGTCTGCAATATCCTGCTGCCCACTTCCCCATTCCTGGGGTCACCTCTTGGGCCTTCTTTCTACAGCCTGAAAGGGGCTCTTGGCTGGAAATTCCCAATTCACTGGAGAAAACACCCTGGCCCAGCAGGATCCCTGTTCTGGAGGCCGTTTAGGGGCCAGGAGTGTGCCAGCATGAAATTGAAATGGACAGAGGCCCCGACAGCCTCTGTCCATCTCATAGCCCCTGATGAGGCCACCCCTATTTATTTGGGAGTGCAGCCCCCACCAGAGTCGGTGAGGCTGCAGGGTCTGGAACAGGGATAGAGATGAGGAAACACCTTCATCATGGCTGCAGGAGGGCCAGGCTTCCCCTGAGCAAGCCAAGGCCATCCGTGCCCAGATCGTCTCCTTCTTTGCACAGGGAGGCTGCAGCTGGAATGTCTCGGCTAGGCATAAGGAGCAACTTCCTAATTGAGCAGGAGCAAAGCAGCTGAAGACACTGAGGGCTTCCATACCCTTACACATTGGCCTTGTTGTGTGAGGTCAAGAGGCAGAGCCGGAAGGGCTTCCAGGCAGTCCTCTGTCCAGCCTTGCACCTTAAGACCATGTTGACCTAGAGGCCAAGTGACTTGTCTGAGGCCACTCCACAAGCTAGTGATGGATGGCAAGGACCCTGGGTTCTGGCTAGCTGTGCCTGCGGCTCTTCTTTATCACAGGCCTTCTGGAAGCTAGGCATTGGCCTGATGACCTTGCAGCCCTTTCTTGAAGCAACCTGGTAGGCTTTGAGCATGTGGGGCAGGGGGAGCTTGGTAGCTCTCTGTGGCTCACTCTGACCTGGCGGTCCTGGTACTTAAGACCACCAGGAACACTCGTGGGGCAGGGGTCCTCTGAGACAGATGCAGTGATTTAAGAAAATAACCCCTGGAGCCAAAGGGGTACCTTGATGTAGAGGCTGGAGAACATCACTGTGTGTCCTTGGACCAGTTGTCTGTGACCTCTGTTTCCCCATCTGTAATGTGGAGGAGAGGTTGGTCTAGATCAATGGTTCTCAACTGGGCTTCACATTAGTACATCCTGGGGTGTTTTGGTTTGTTAATTTTGAGGAGTGCTGGAAATTTTGATTCAGTAGATCTGGGGAGCTCTTGACCATGGGATTTTTTCAGCTCTTCAGGTGACTCTGAGTGCAGCTGGGCAAAAGCATGTTGCCCAGATCTGATATGGTGTGGTGCCCAGGCAGAGGGTGGGGAGAAAAGCCATGCAGATGACAAGGTTCCATGAGCCTTCCAGGGGTTCCCACTTCCACCGCTGTCTGATGTTCAGTCCCGGATTCTTAGACTACGTGATCACTAAGTTTTAGTATTCTGGGAAGCTGGGCTGCCCACACTGGGTGATTCTGCATCATGTGGATTTTAAGAGTCTGAGGTTCTGTCGTCAGTGCCTTTCAAAATGGTGTGATTCTGAACCTTCCACATGTTTCCCGTGTTCAGTGTGCTGGCATTACAGTTCTTTGAAATGAAGATTCTCCATGTCTGCGATTATAACACAGTATTTGCCTGAATTCTAGAGATTCCAAGAATCTTAAGTTATTGTGGCACCAACCTTTTGTAAAATTCTAAATTCAGCAACTCTGCGATGTATCATTCCATCTGGGCAGTTGGCCGCCAGGGCCCAGAGCCTGGCCTTTGTCTTCCCGGAGACAAGGTGGTGATTGTGTAAGCTTGAACACGTGCCCCCTCCCTCCTGGCCTGGAGGGCCTCTCTTGGGGGAAAGGAGCAGGGGTGGGGAGAGTAGAGACCCCATAGTGCTCCTCTGGCTTTGGCCCTTCATCCAACACTGGCAATGGAGGAGTGGGAGGCAGAGCAAAAGAGAGGGGCACATTCGACTATGCAGAAGGAAGGGCAGCAGGATAGAGGTGCAGCAGTCCTCTCTCCCAGCACAGCTGTCAATCACCAGAGTGGCAGATTAGGCTTAGACATTAGAGTCTGCTTCATTAGACCTCCCTACACATACTCTCCTTCTCTCTCTCTCTCTCTCTCTCTCTCTCTCTCTCTCTGACTCTAGATGGGAAAACTGAGGCCCAGGAAGAAGTGACTTGTCTGATAGAGCTGGTGCCCACACCCAGGACTCTGACTCCCAGCTATTATGGCATGACCCTTTGCAGCCAGTCCTTCCCAGGTCAGGCTTTTTGCACAGAACCATCAGCCTTTTCTAGGACTGAGGTGACCTTTAGGTTCCCCTGAGGTAGGTGACAGAAACCAGCCCTACGACTTAGAATTACTCATATACAGCCTGTAGCCCAGCGATTTCACCAGGCTCAGGAGAGGATCTTGTAGTCCCATGTGACCCCCTGGGCTTTTTCCTGCCAGCTGGACCACGCAGTCTGCCACATCATTCTCCTAGGACTGGTGCATGTGTGTGCCGGTGCACATCTGACTTGGTGGTCAGGAGACAGAGTGGGCTGGGAAGAATCAGGTGTGGGCTGATTCTCACTGTGTGACTGTGAGAAAGGCTCTGTACCTTGCTGGGCCTTTCCATGCTGTGGATTGTGGATCGTAACTCAGAGTTACCGTGAGGATGAAATGGATCCCAAGCAGGCAAACCCAGCACACTGGGAGGGAGCAGAGGCTGCCATGCCCACTGCCAGCTCCCCACTCTCAGCACAGAGCCATCTTGATGAGGGGCTTGTGTTTGCTACAGGAGACGGGGTGGACTCACTGATATTCACTCAGAGGGTGCAATTATACATTTCAGAGACTTCCCTGGATTTTCAAAAGGTTAGTGAGCTAGAGCAGGAAGGGTTGAAAGGCCTTAGATATCTGAGATTTTAGGCAAGTATGAAGACATTAGTGGTGATGGTGGTGATAATGTTGATGATGATGGTGATGACAGTGGTGGCATCGTGATAATGGCTACTATTCACCAAATTCCAAGTATGTCCTAAGCACTTTGCACTCATTGATGTAAGAATTTGCCAGTGTCCACCTGCTAACTATTGCTATCCCCATTTGAAGGTTGGGAAACTAAGGTTCAGAGAGATACACAAAATTTCCCAAGCTCTTGATGCCAGTGAATGGCAGAAGCAGAATTTGAACCCAGGTCCCCAGAGCTACACAGCCAGAATTCTTTCCCCTTAGCCCATGGTTGGATGAGAGGATGCAAGGCCTCAAGATGGACAGTAGCCACCTCCCCACAGGGCCACAAGCAGCGCATGCCAGGGAAACAAGGATACTTTTCAGAAGAGATGGAGCGGTTGCTTTTCCCCAACCTTCAGCATGATTCTCAATTTCCACGTGGCTCTTTGTGTCATTGTGGAAATCCAGAGCTGCCCGTAGCTGACCAGCCCTGAACCTACTCCCAACCTGCCCCAGAGCAGGGGACCCTGCACAGTCACACTCACAAAGGGTGACAGCGCATGTGGATATGGACACCCCTCACTCCCCTGTGCGCATTCCCAGACAGTCTGGCTGTCGCCTCTTGCAGCCTGGGATGGGAGGTTAGCTGGAAGCTCCGCCCACCACCTCCCTCGGCGGGGGGGGGGGGGGGGGGGCTGGCTGATCTGCTTTCAGCTGACTTCATGTGGATCTGGCTGGTTATCGGAAAAGGTGTGCTGGGGCAGGTGTGCTGTCACTCCCTGTGTGGCACCTGTGTGCCTGGCGAGGCCCAGCTCTGTGCACAGGCTTAGTGCCCCATGTGGCAGAGCCAGGAACCTTTTCCACATGTCAAGAGTTCCAGGTGGCTCCTTCCATTCCTGGGATCCAGCCTTCTGAGCCTTTGGGGGTGAGGCAAGGGCTGGAGAGGCAGTCAGAACCCAATAAAGAGCACATGGAGTGAGCTCAGGGACTGGGGACGTTGGCCTTGCGGGGGACTTGCCCCAGGTCTCTGCCCTGGTGCCAACCAGGGAAAGAACATGTGCTCCTGGAGAGGTGGATGATGGCAGACTGAGGAGCCCTCCTCTATATCATAGAATGGCAGGTCCTGGAGGTTCAGAGACCTTCTCAGAGCATATGATGGGGTCCCAGGTGGAGAAGGCCCCTGCCAGAGCATGGCAGGTCCAGGAGGTGTGGGGAGAGCATCTGGAAGTTGCCAGGCCCTTCCTCCCTCCCCACATTTGCTCTGTACTCTCCCCCAGCACTGGCCTTGGTCCTGGAGGCCTCTCATGTCCCCTGCCTCAGCCTCCTGGTCTGCTGAGGGGAGCCAGTGGGAAGCAAAATGAGACCCTGATGGTGTCGCACTTTGTAGGTGCCGCATCGGTGCTATGTGCTGAACCGCAGGAGGCCCGGGCTGTCCTGCCCTCTGAGCTCCAGCTTTACCCTCTCCCTCCTGGGCTTTCCTCCACGGTGGATTCATCCATTCCTCCTCCTCGGCTCAGAATTGCTTGGGGGCCTGGCAGGCAACTTGGAATGGTAGGGAAAGCACTGGGCCTACCTCGATTCCATTCTGCCCATGGCCTGGCTGTCTCTAGCTTGGTCCTTCCTGCTCCGAGGCTGTTTGCTCACCTGCAAACAGTGAGCATGTGTGTGCACACGTGGATGTGAGAGTGTGTGATTATAACACTGTGCCTGGAGCCTGCCCCACTTCCACATCAGCTTTGACGCAGACCCTGCCCCCGGGGCACTTTGTACAGGCTCAGGTGATGGTTTTATAGCCAGGGCAGATGGTTGTCCAAGGGCGGTCCCATTCCTCAACCAGCCTGCTGCCCAGTGATAGCCAGGCCTTCTGTCCATCACTGCCAGAGCATGACACAGCCGTCACCTCCCCTTTCTCGGCCCTGCCCCCACTCAGAGCCAGGACTTCTGCTGGTTCAAGGAGAGCACCTGCCTGGCCCTGCAGCATGGTAGAGACCTGTCACCTCAGGCTTGCTCTTGGGCCTTGCACTCTACCCCGAGGCTCGCCCTGGTCCTGTCAACCATGCCTCCTGCCTGTCTCAGATGCCTCTCACCTATCGCCTCTCTGCACCTCTCCAGGACCACACCACCATCACCTCTCTCCAACGGGGTCCTCACCTCTGATGCCCCCCACCAGCTCCACTTGCAGACCAAGAGGTCTCCAAATGTCAGGCCATCCCCGATCTTATGCACTTCCCTGACTCACTATTGTTGCTGAGTTACAATTCAACCCTGCAACCAAATCCCAACCAACCACCCCAAGGCTCTCTGCCATCCTGTCCTTACACCAGTGCCCCAGCCACACGGAGCCCTCTCCACCATGACTTCACCTGGCTCCTCCTGCACTGCCTGTGGCCTCCTCCCAGGTCCCCAAACATGGGGGCTCCGCTCTTCCTGAGCGTGTCCCTCAGCATGTAAACCGTTGCTCCAGCGTGTTACTTTGAACTCTCACTCATCACATATTTACTGAGCATCTGCTATGCCCAGCTGTGCCTAGCTGTGCCCAGGGCACGGAGAAACCTACCACAGTGAACAAGGAAGACAAGGAAAGAATACAGACAGTATTCTTGTGGGGTGGTAGATGGTATAGAAATAGAAACAAATGGATAAGCCATAGTACAGGTCAAGTTCAAGCCTCTCTGAGGATGGGACAACTAGAAAAGAGAGAAATCAAAGAGCGAATGGTGTGTGGCGATCTAGGGAAGGGTGTTCCTGGGAGGGAACAGCAAGTGCAGGGTCCCTGAGGTATAGCAAGGATGTGGTTGATCTGACAGCTCCGGCACAGAGGGAGCCCAGGCTGGTTGGGAAGGACTGAGGCATAGGGTTGAGAATGTCCCTGCTGCCTGCTCTCCTTTCTCCCGCCTTCTCCCCCAGCTGGGCAGTTCTTCTCTGGGGAACACAGATGGGTGCTTGTCTTGAGAGCTCCCCCCTTCTCCTGCCACTCTGAACACTTGCAGTGGGGACAGGAAGTGTCGGCCCTCGCCTCCCAGCTGCCTGAGTGGGACGCCACGAAGCCAGGCCAGTCTCCTTAGGGAGGGACAGAGGGCCTATTGAGCCCTCTCCCTGGACCATCAGGGACAATAGCCACACTGACGACTGGGAACATCAGCCGGCATGCTTGCCCAGGAAGTTGCCAGGCCACTGCGTGCCCCCTTTCCGCACGCCACCCCAACTCTTTCTGGCTTTCTCCTTTAGCGTCTTATCTCAGGCTGATAGTAATGACCACTCTCCTCCCCAGAGGCCAGACCCATGCTGGGCCAGGGAATCAGAAGGATTCTACTTGGTCTCTGTGCCTGAGAAGGGGACTGGGAAGCAGTGACAGACTCATCAACCTCTTGGAGCATCCTAAGGGCTTCATACAAAGATACACAAAGTGCAGCAGCCATTGGGGCTGGTAGGGTGGGAGGTACAGCTTCCTGGAGGAAGAGTCCTGGATCTGAAGCGATTCTGCAGCCAGGGTCAGGTCTTACCCACGGGTAAGCAGGGCAAGAGCAAGCCTGTGTCACAGCCCCAGAGGAGGAAGAACACAATGCCAGAGCCCATGCCAGGACTCATGCTGCTCTCAAGCCTGGGTGCTGTCTGCTGGTAGGACATTTGTGTCGGAAGGATCTTAAGGACTGCTAGACCAGGAATGGTAACACAAGTCATGTGTGCCTGCCACCCTTAGTCCCCAGCCGTGGTGAGGTGGGTATCTCCAGTCACACTGCTCTTGCCCACCAAGCTGGGGGCAGCTTCAGAATCCTCCACACTGTGCTCTGGTACCTGGCAATTCCCTGGCCTGCCCCACCCCCTCATGGACAGTTGGGGAAATTGAGGCACAGGCAGTGAAGGAACTTATCCTGGGTCACAAAGTGAGTGGGGTGGGGGCAGGGCAGGAAGGAGGTAAGACATGTTCACCTTTAAGCAGTTGAAGTGGTAAAACTTCAGATGCTGGGAATGGCCTAGATTGCCCTGGGCAGACCCTGTAGTGTGGCTTTTCCCTCCAAAGAAGGTCGTGTCAGTTTTAGCCCTAGCACCTGGTTCCTTCCTCGCTCTCAGAACAGCTTGGTTTGTTTGCAAGAGATACTTATTTTTGTTCTTTCCCCCTTACCGTAAGTTTGTGGGGCTGGGGTTACATCTGTCTCATTAACCACCCTACTCTTGGGCTTCATATATAGTGGTACCCAATGCATATTTGAGGGAATGAATGGAGGGCCCTGTGGCACGTGAGCTAACTGCACAGGGTGACAGTCACCCCAGGGCCTTCCCTATTCCATGGCTGTTCATTTGGTCCCCACTGGCCTGCAGGGGACAAGCAGGACCCCTGGGACAGCTTGGGAGAAGGCTTCAAGCTGATCAGACACATGCCAATACATGGAAAGTGTCCAGCCCAGCCCCGAGCTTACTGAAAGGAAACTGAGGCCCAAGGAGCTGAGCCAAGAGCCTGAGTTCTTGCAGGCAGAGCAGGGAACTAAGCCTGGGCCTCCTGGCTTCTGTCCAGGCTCCTGGGCATCCAAACTGGCCAGCAGCCCCCATGCCTGTAGCTCCGGGGCTGATTTTCCCCGACAGCTGGCCCCATTGGGAGCTGTGTGTGCCGGTGCCAAGGCAAACACCACTGGCAGAGGTGGAGGCAGGAGGTGGCTACAGACCCACACTCCTTTGCTTTCCTGACCAGACGGGGCTGCAGCCCCCAGCAGCCAGGTCTGCTCCACGATCATCATTTCTGGTGATGGCTTCCAGATGACAAGGAATCACAGGCTTGAGATTGGGCCAGGAGTGCCGGGACAGCCTTCTCCCAGCACCCCACTGCCAAGTTACCACCTCCACCAGCCCCAGTCCTGCTACTAAAGAGCTGGCCCTTCTGTCCCTACCCCCAGGCTGTTATCCTCTCAAACTTGCAACCAGCCTGCCCCTGAGCTGAGGAGTCCTGGGCCCCATGCCCAGCTCCTCCTGCACTGCCAGGAGTGAGCAAGTCACTTGCCTTCTCTGTGACTCGGTCTCCTGGGCTGTAGAATGGGCACTTGGGGGCAGCATGGGGAGGACAGCACCTGACAGATGCTGCTCCTTCCATAGACTGATCAGTAGTCCGGGGGGCAATGGTTCCCACAGTGGGACCCCAGCACTCCCAGGGGTGAGTTAGAAATGCACATTCTCCCCAGACCTATAGACTCAGACTCCAGGCATGCGGTCAGCTGTCCATGTGACAGTGCTCAAGGTGGTTCAGGTACAAGCTCAAGTGTGAGTGAGGAACAAGCTGTGTCCTAAGTTCACTTGGAGTCAGACAGTCAAGAGCAGACTTCACCACCACGTGGCGTGGGAAGGACCGAGCCTATTTCCTGCTGAGGGAAGTGGACTGAAATTCCCTCCATGGTGCATGATGCGGTGACCGCACTGGCTCAGGGAGGCAGTCAGCAGCCAGCTGGGTCAGACCAGCACCCGCAGCCTGGGTTCTCCTCTGCTACAGGCACTCCATGAGGGCAGGCCTGTGGTTGGCGGCCTTATTGCCACACCGGCCCCGAGGGAGCTGGCTCTGTCAGCAGAGGAGCTGTGGGCACAGGTGGCAGAAGAGGATGTAATACCTTCTTTTGGCAGGTGAGGGACTTGAAAGGGCAGAGGCTAGAGGGGTCCTGGCAGGCAGGTAGTCAAGAAAGCTTCTATAAGCAAGTGTGACTTCTGCTGGATTTGGCTGGGAGCAGGACATGCCAGGAAGTGGGACCGGGTGTGAAAAGGTGGGTGTAAGAGTGACGCCTCCAGCCAGCCAGCCCCCACCCTTACAATGTGTATACCCTCCCATTCTTCACTTTTCAGGGCACCAGCAGGATTATTTATGGTTTGCCCACAGATAAGGGCACAGAGAAAGTCAGCTGGAGACAATGCAGGAAGCATGTGGTGTTGTGGGAGCAAACCAGGCTTGGGTTTGGATCCCAGCTCTGCTACTTTCTGGCTGCGTGACCTGGGGAAGATCTCCCAACCTCTCTGTGCCTTCTATTCCTCATCTGTAGGGGCTATAGGGAGGACTGAATGGCTGTTGAAGGTGGCCCTGCACACAGCAGCTGTGAGGCGTTTGCTTCTTGGGAAATCTGGGGCATGCCATCCTTCTACCTCCTACAGAACTACCTGCGCTGGACCCCCTTGGGGCCCGTGGGGACGGTGGGAAGGGGTCAGATTTCCAGCTTTGCAATGACTTCCTAGCCCTTAGGTAAAGAAGTAGGGTTAGCCACAGCTCAAGCTGCAGGACAGGGAATGTCACACTTGCTTTCTCCCCATGACCCCTTGGAAAAGGCACCTTGCAGGGCCCCACCCTGAGGAGGAAGAACATCATGAGGCCTGTGCTGTACCCTTGGCACCCCCCAGCTTGTTCTCTGGTTTCTAACACCAGCTGACCCCAGGGGATCATGGGAAGAGCTGGCAAATGCTTGAATCGGCTACAGATACCTCTTAACCCCTGCTCTGCTTGAGTCCCATTACCACAGGTGACCTTGACACCAGACCATGGCCTTCTGGACCTTAGGCAGTTCACGCAGCAATGAGTGAACTGGACAATAGCCAAAAGGCCTGCTGCTACTTGCTTTGTGACCTTGGACAGGTGACTTAACTTCTCTGGGCTTTCATTGTCTTATCTGGAGCCAGGGTCACAGTGAAGCTGCCTACATGTCTAGCAGGTGGCCAGCCTCTGCACAAGGTGGACATAGTGCTGCTGGTACATGTGCTTCTCCTATTGTCCTAAGCTCCTAGGGTTCTAGCTCTTTCTCCCAAGAGTGAGTTCTCAGAGATGGAAAGCTTGCTTCTCTGTCTACCCCTCACCAGCCAGATGAGAAAATGGAGGCCCAACAAAGAGGTGATTTATGTGAGGACGGAGTGGAGGTTGGAAGTCAGACCTACAGCCTCCTGCCAAGCAGCCATAGGAGCCCCAGCGCCACCCCCCTCCTGCCGGAGTAGCCCCAAACTGCTGACTTCAGCACTTCACCAGCCAGGACAGACCAGATCTCTTTTCTGGCACTTGGCCACCCTCCACGCCCTCCCCCCATTGCTATTTCGAGCTGAGCTCTCCTGTCCCCTCCTCCCACGGCTGTGGGCCTCACACCCAAAGCCTCCTTCCAGCCTGAGGATTGTCCACTACTTTACCCACCTTCCTGCCCCCTGGGAGTTGTACGGAGCCTGCCTCCAACCAGGTATAGCTGGGCTTCTCATGGCCACATCTATCCAGGCCTCCTCAGGGAGCCAGAGGCCAGGCAGCCTGTGACAATGGTGCTGCCATCCAGATTGGTCAGTTCAGTCCAGGAGTGGCATCCTGGAAGAGGACAGAACCCACTCCAGGGTCAGCCCCACACTGCCACCTCCTGCCTGCAAATCCTCTACCCGGTCCTCATCTCTGCTCTTCACCCCACACCCCATCCAACACAGCATTTGCCCATGCCCAGAGACCCTTCCAGCTGGGGTAGGTCCTGAGTCCCAGCCTGGGCCTGGGTCCCAAGCAGAGTAGGAGGTAGTGAGGGCCCCAGAGGACCACACATGCATAGAGGCTAATGGGAAGCAACGCGAAGTTTGTGAAATTTCTTCCAGTTCAGATGAAACCTCTGAGCCTAAGGTGCTGGAGGCCAGGGCAGGGCAGGACATAACCATAGCCAAGCAAGTGATGTAGGCCACACAGCACGCCCAGAGTTTGGGGAGCCCAGCCTTTTTCAGAGGAGACTGCAGAAGGATCTCAACTGGAGACTCAGTGGAGTGAGGAACCCCAGGAGGGCAACTGACACTGTCCAGGATGAGGAAGTGAGGGGTGCCCTTTGAGTTTGTCCTGGAAGGATACCTGGTCATACTGGGTGGAAAAGTGTTAGGTGAACACCAAGAGCAAAAGCATGGGGTGAGGGAGGCATGCCACTTGGAGGAAGTGACTTTGGTTTTTATTTGAGTTTAAGTTTTGTAAAAGGGATTAACAGTAGCTAAGGTTAGAAGGTCAGCTGGGGACAGATGGACTCAATAAGCTTGTGCACGTCATCTCAGTCCAGCAGTGAAGTCCTGCAGTGGCCATTAGACTACTGGAGGGGGACTTGGCCTGGTTGGACTGGGGTGGCTGTAGCAGGAGAGAGGGGTACAGTGAGGAGAAAGGACTTGCTGAGCAAACAGGGACACAAACGAGGGATGCTTAGGGACCTGGCTTTCCACTCAGTGCCACTGAAGGGATCAACAAACCGCAGGGTGGTTGCAAATCTCAGATCCACCCCTGCGAAGCCACTAGCAGTCACATGAGGGGAGGATGCCCGCATCTTTTGCAATGCCTGGGATTCGGATGTTTTCCACCCCTTTGGCCTGGCCTCTCTTCCCCTCCCTGCCCTCAGCTCTGCTGTGTGGTTGGCTGGTGGAGGAAAGGCAGAACCAGGAAACAGATAACCCCGGGGAGTGGCTGCGCATGTGATTAAAAGTCTTCACTTTCCAAAAGGTTTTGCCTGAGATTACTGCAGCTGGCCTGG
>PVKS010014217.1:0-48844 GCA_004027875.1 Aplodontia rufa | reverse complement strand
AGATGTAATGCTTTACAATCTAATACTTTTTTTTTAGAATTATAAAGGGAAAGGGAAGGGAGGGATAAGGGAGGGTAATTGGGGGGGGGGCACTCCTGGAGATAATTGCAATATCCAGAATATTTACACATTTTATACACATTTTATATTATTTTGTTAAAATCGTGTAAGGTTGTTCAAAAAATAATAATAAAAAAAAAATAAATGGCACAGGAAAGTCCCCCTAAATCATAATCTCTCAAAATATTTTATCTGTCTTTCTTTATTCATAGGTTAATTCACAGTGCAGAGGAGTGACAAGTCTGTGGGATGACAGGCCTAGAAACATATGCAGAACTTGTGAATCAAATTTTTCTTTCTTTGTCCTTCCTTTATGTCTCCTTTCTATTTCTTATTTCCTCTACCTCAACAACCGTGAAGTCACATCACAGGTGCTTCAGCAAAATCATTTCAATAATGTGGAAGAAGCACAAGCCAGACAACTGCAGACAGCCGAAGGAAATAGTGGCATAAGAGTGAAAAGTGATGTAAGGACTAATGCAAAGAAATATACATATGGACACAGTGATAAAGATGCTCAGCATTAAGACAGCAACTTTCATAGCAAAGAAAAATACATATAAGAAAAAGTATTCACAAAATGTTTTCTAAACGGGGGAGCTCAGACTTCAGAGAAAAAATGTCTTTTTTTATTAAGGAGTTGAGTTATTGTACAATCACAAATTCATACAACACAACATGTGTTAGGCATATGTTCTTAAACCAGAATTAACCCCACATTGCCTACTCCTTAGTCTCTTGAATCTTCTATATTTTGCCCTATGAGCTATATAAATGCTTAGATTGTGAATTTTCCAGAATTAAATGATGCACAAGTATTATTGAATTCTCAGGGATGTGTGTAAAGAGTATGCTACATTGTTGATTGTCTCCCTAGATCCCATCCTATTCTCCCTTGCTCTACTTTCCCCCATCTCCTCCCTTTTCCCCTCCCCCACATATCTGTGGTTATCCTACATTATGTGTGGCATGCCCCTGCTGGTTCCAATATGTGAGCCTAAACACCTTTCACTCAAGATTGGGTTTAGCTCCAGCCTCCACAAATGAGTGAAAACAATCGACCCTTGACTCTCTGGGTTTGGCTAACTTTGCTCCGCATGATTTCTTCCATAGCCATCCACTTACCTTCAAAGGTTGAATATCATTGTTTCTAATTGCTGAGAAGAATTCCATTGTGTAAATATACCACAGTTTTGGATCCATTCATCCAGTGAGGGGCATCTGGGATGGTTCCATAATTTAGCTATTGTGAATTAAGCTGCTATAAAAACAGATTTTGCTGTGTGGCTGTACTGTGCTGATTTTAACTCCTCTGGGAAAATACTCAGAAGAGGGATTAGCTGGGTCATATGGTGGCTCAAACACTAATTTTTTGAGGATTCTCCACACTGCTTTCTAGAGCGGCTATACCAGTTTGGAGTTCCACCAACAGTGTGCTAATAATCCTATCTCCCCACAACCCCTTAAGAATCTGTTATTGTTTATATTCTTCATCTTTGCCAATCTGACTGGAGTGAGGTAAAAAGTTAATGTAGTTTTCATTTGCAAATCTCTGATTACTAATGATTTAGAACACTTTCTCATATATTCATTGGCTTGCTCCATTTCCTCTGTTGAGAAGTTTGTTTGGCTCTTGTGCACATTTATTGATTGGATTGTTTGTGTTTTTGGTATTAAGTTTTTTTGAATTCTTTGTAAATTTTGGATATCAGTTCCTTAGTTGGAGGAATCACAGGTCATGATTAACTCCCATTCTGTAGGTTGTCTCTTGACAATTATCACCAATTCCTTGGCTGTGAAGAAGTTTTTAGTTTAATAGCATCCCAGTCATTTATTTTTTACTTTAATTCTTTCACTTTAGGGGTCTTGTTAAAAAGTCTTTGCCTACTCCCAAATCCTGGAGTATTGGTCCTAACATTTCTTCTAGCAGTTGTATAGTAGCTGGCTTGATTCCTAATTCCTTGATACATTCTGATTTGATTTTAGTGCAGGGTGAGAGATAAGGTTCTAATTTCAACTTCCTGCAGAAGCCTTCCAGTTTGTCCAGCACCATTTGTTGAAAAGTCTGTCTTTCCTCCATGCTATTTTTTGACCACTTAGTCAATGATCAGATGTTTAAAGATTTGTGGGTTTGTCTCAGAGCCTTCTATTCTATTCCATTGGCCTTCATTCCTATTTCAATACCAGTATGAGGCTGTTTTGTGTTACTACTGCTCTATAGTACAGTTTTAGATGTTATTGTAGGTCTAGCTTTTTCATCTTTCTTGCTTAGTAATGTTTTGGCTATTCTGGGTTTCTTGTTGTTCCAAATGAATTTGACAATTACTTTTTCTATATCTGAAAAGAATGACATTGTTATCTTGATGGAGATTACATTGAATCTGTATAGTGATTTTGGCAATATGGCCATTTTAATTATATTAATTTTGCCTATCCAAGAGTGTGGAACATTTTTCCATCTTCTCAGGTCTTGTAAGATTTCTTTCTTCAATGTTTGATAATTTTCATTGTAGAGGTCTTTTATTTCCCTTGCTGGATTAATTTCCAAGTACTTTTTTTTGAGAATATTGTGAATGTGACCAATTTCCTGATTTCTTCTTCTGCCCTATTATTGTTAGTGAATAGGAAAGCTATTGATTTATGGGGATTGACTTTGCAGCCTGCCACTTTACTAATTCTGTTAAAAAGAAACCAAGAATAGCTCATGCAGTTTTCTGATGGAGTTTTTTGGATCTTCCAGATATAGAATCATGTAATCAGCAAAAGGAGATAGTTTGACTTTGATTTCTTTCTCTTCCCTGATGGCTCCAGCTAGGGTCTCAAGAACTATGTTCAATAAAAGTGGTGAGAACAGACAGCCTTGTCTTGTTCCTGAGTATGGTGGAAATTCTTTCAGCTTTTCTCCATTTAGTATTATATTAGCTGAGGTTTTGTCATATATAGCCTTTACATAGTTAAGATAAGATCTTTTGATCCCTATCTTCTCTAGAGTTTTCAGCACAAATGGGTGCTGAATTATATCAAAGCCCTTTTCTGGGCCAATTGTGATGATCATATGGTTTTTGTCCTTAATTCTCTTTAAGTGATAGATCACATTTATTTTCACACACTAAACCAGCCCTGCATACCTGAAATGAAGCCCAATTGATCGTGGTGAATTATCTTCTTGATTTTTTTTTTTTTAAGAAAGAAGGACAGTGAGAGAGACAGACAGAGAGGATCAGTTTTTATAGAGTTTTTCACATGGCTTTCATTGCTCTGACACTTAGTTGTGTACGTGGGTGCTGGGGTTCAAACCCATGTACTTGCACATGTAGAACAAGCATCATAGCCACCAAGCCACTGCTCCAGTCCCTTCTTGATGTGTTTTTACTACAGTTTGCTAGAACCTTATTAAGGATTTTTGCATCAATGTTCATCAAGGATATTGGCCCGTAGTTTTCTTTTTTGGTTGTGTCTTTATTGGGCTTTGGTATTAGAGTTATGGTTGCCTCATAAAAAGTGGGAGAGTTTCCTCCTTTTCAATTTCTTGGAATAGTTTAATAAGGAGATGCGTTAGCTCCTCTTTGAGGGTATGATAAAATTCAGTGGGGAATCCATCAGGTCCTGGAATTTTCTTCTTTGGAAGACTTTTAATTGCTCTATGGATTTCAGTGCCTGTTATTGGACTGTTTAGGATTTCCATATAATCCTGTGTCAATTTGGGGATGTTGTATGTGTCAAGAAATTTGTCTATGTATTCTAAATTATCTTTTAGAGGAGTATAGTTTTTCAAAATATATTCTCGTAATTTGTTGGCCTTCCATAGAGTCAGTGGTGATCACTCCCTTTTCATTGGTGATTTTGTTGATTTGCTTCATTTCCCTCTTCCTTTTAGTGATATTGGCAATTTTATTTATTTTTTCAAAGTTCCAGCTCTTAGTTTCATTTATTATTTTTATTACTTTTTTTGTTCTCAGTTTCATTGATTTCAGATCTGATCTGGATTATTTACTGTCTTCTGCGGGCTTGGGAATTGTATTGTTCTTCCTTTTGTAGGGATTTGAGGTGCAGCATAAGCTTATTTATTTGGGATCACTACTCATTTTTAATGTAAGCATTCAGGGTTATAAATTTCTCCCATAGGAATGCTTTCATGGTGCCCCAGAGGTTTCAATATATTGTGTCTTCATTCTCATTCTCTTCCAAGAATTTCTTGATTTCAGCTCTCATGTCTTCTTGGGTCCATTCTTCTTTTAATAGGGTATTATTCATTCTCCACGTATATGTGTGTTTTCTGTTATAATTTTTGCGGTTAATTGCTAGGGTCATGACATCATGGTCTGATAAGATAATGGAATAATATCTACCTTTTTATGTGTGTCAAGATTTCCTTCATGAACTAAAATATGATCTATTTTGGAGAAGGATCCATGTGCTGCTGAGAAGAAGATATATTCAGCTAATTTAAGGTGGAATATTCTAAAGATGTCTGTTAAGTCCATTTGATTTTTGGAGTTGTTTAGGCTGGAGATCTCTTTATTTTTTGCTTTGATGATATGTCTATTGGTGATAGAGTATTGTTGAAGTCTTCCAGTTTTATTGTGTTGAGGTCCACAACTGGTTTTATATCATGAAGTAATTTATTCACATAATTGGGAGCACTGTTGTTTGGAGAGTATATATTTACTATAGTTATATATTCTTGTTGTATTGTTCCCTTTATTAATATGTGGTGGCCTTCTTTATCTCTTCTGATTAATTTATGTTTAAAATCTACTTTGTCAGATATAGGTATTGCAACTCCAACTTGCTTTCTTGGGCCATACACATGGTAGATTTCTCCATCCATTCACCTTCAATCTGTGGATATCATTGGCTGTAAGGTGGGTCTCCTGTAAGCAGCATACTATTAGATTTTATTTCTTAATCCAATCTGCTAATCTGTGTCTTTTGAGTGGTGCATTGAGATCATTCACATTCATTGTTAGAATAGTTATGTGTTGGTTCATAGTCATTTTTTTTAGTAAGTTCTGTGCTGTGTTGTTTGTCTATTGATAGGGTGTACTTTTATTGAATTTCTTCTGTTTGTGGGTTTGGTGGAGTATTTGCTCATTCTTCTGTCTGGAGTTTATGTTCAAGGTTTCTTTGTAATGCTGATTTTTGGTTCATGAATGCTGCAGATTTTCTCTTATCATGAAAACTTCTTATTCCCTATCCCCCCAAATTTGAAGCTGAGTTTTGCTGGGTATAGTATTCTTGGCTGCATGTTCTGTTCATTCAGATGTTGCAAGATCTCCTTCCAGGATCTTCTTGCTTCCAGAGTCTGAACTGAAAAGTCAGAAGAGATCCTCATTGGTTTGCCTCTGAATGTCATTGGGCATTTCTCCCTTGAAGATTTTAATATTCTTTCCTTGATTTCCCTATTGTATATTTTGAATATGATGTGTCTTGGTGAGCTTCTCATTTGATTAGGCCTACTGGGTGTCCTATAGGCTTCCTGGATGAGCATATCTCACTCTATTTTAATATGGGTAAAATTTTCTTTAACTTCTTCCTTTAGAATGTTGCTTATCCCATTCATTTGTGTATCAATTTCTTCCTTATCCCAATTACTCTTACATTGTTTCTTCTAATTTTATCCCAAACATTTTAAAAATTCTGTTCATGTTCTGTGAGTTTTTCTTTCTCTCTCTCTTTTTTTTTTTCATCTATATGCTCAAGCCTGCTCAGCCTTTCCTCATTGTCAGAAGTTCTTTCTTCAAGAGCTAGGGTCTGTTTTTTATAGAAGTTAGTCTATTATTAAATTCTTCCATGGTTCCTCTCATGTGATTGACTGCAGGTTTTAGCTCTGTTACTTCCTTTTTCAGTATGTCTATTTCTTTGATAATACAGTTTTTCATCTCTTGAGTTTTCTCACTAAGTACCTTCATTAAATCTTTTAGTTCATTGTTCCTTTTAGTTATCAGATCATTGATAATTTGTTGTAGATTTTCATCCCATTCCCTGACCATGGGCTCCTTGCTGGGGGAGTTGTGGGTTTAGGGTGAACCTCTTCTAGTTTGATTCTTCATCTTTGAATAGCTTCTTCTGGATCTTAGTATTGGAATTCCTTATTTGGAAGCAAGACAAGTTTCTAGGTTCTTCTTCTTTACAAGTCAAGCGTTGGGTCAGACACCAACTCTCTGATGATCACCACTTTCTTCCAGAAAGCTGTTTCTTCTTGGAGCCTTTTATTTTTTCACCTTTTGGATCTATGTTCTAGGACTTGGACTTGGCAACTGGTGGAGCTGCTGGGCAGCCCCCTGCCTTGCTAAAGCTAATTAGCAGGAATGTGTCACTGAGTGCTAGGGTCCTAGAGGTGTAGGGTGGTCCAGAACAGATCAACCTATCTTCTGCATTGGGATCTGGGATCCTTAGTGGTGGAATGGGCACAATATATCTAGATTTGGCAGGTGTGCATGGCAGCTGGGTGGTGTCTAGATGTGGGGTCTTTGGGGGTGTATGGCACACCAGCCAGGATGGGACCAGAGTCCTGGGAATGAATAAATGTGGCATGGAGTCTGTACAGGATTCTTCTCACTCCTTAAATTTCAGTGAATTCTTGGCCTGAAATCTCTATCAGTTTATTCCTCTTTGGGTCTTTGCTGTTGGATTGGGAGTTTTGTTCCATCCCTTACTTGGGTTGAGGTATTTTCAGGAAAGTTGAGTTCAGAAACCAAATCTCTAACTGTGAACTATTAGTGTTCTTTAAGATTTCCAGCTCCTCGTGAGCTAATAAGAAATCATCAACATAAGCAAACAATACATAAAATAAATGGTATTAAATTGGTTATTTAGTACTAACTATATCTATTCCAGTGTTAAATTCCATCTATGAAATGAATGGTAGTATTAGCCATTATTTTTGGAGACAATAGTAATAAATCATCCCCTGTGCCAGACTTCAAAGCTGACAATAGTTATTGAGTTTTGCGTTCATAGCAGTAATGATTACACAGCATTAATGATGGTGGATCAAATTGGACAAACTAATAGAAGCCTTAGAAGGGACTATAAGAGGAAGTTAGAGAGGAGGTCATAATATCTGAGTGTGAAGAGGTAGAAAATAGAGGAAGTGAAGGATTTTCTGGGGAAAGAAAAGAAAAGAAAAAAATGTAGGGAAAAGTAGAGGAAGGGTTAAAGAGATATTAAAAGAGTTTGGGTGATACCATAGGAAATGGTAGAATCAAGTACAGGAAAATTTTTCACCTACAATTCAAATACAAAATGTACAGATCAAAAACCTAACCCTCAGCAAGAAGGATGAAGATAAACAATTACATTGAAGAAAATGCTCAGGAATGAAGGGAGTTTGTAGAGATGAAGGAAAATGGGAAAAGAAGGAAAGAGAAGAGAAAAAAAAAACAGGAAAAAGAACCCTGAAAAACAAAACAAATCAAAAACCAAAAAACCACCCCCCAAAATAAAACCAGCTAGTATGCTTATATGTCCATGAAGCAATCAGCTTCTCCTGATGGCACACAATTACACATCAAAAACAGAAAAAAAAATAAAGATTCTTAATGAAAAATTGGAACTATATTCATTGAGGTTGTCTCTCTACACACTGGGTGCGGATGTTCACTGTCCACCTGAGTTTATTAGCAGGGTCTCTCAGTATGGAATTATGTGATCTTGAGAAGACTACTGGGAGTGTAGCTCAGTCTCCTGAGCTTTCTAAGTGGAGATTTCCCCGAAGACATCAGATTAAGGAATGCACTGAAGGTTGGCCTTTGCCTCCCTGGAGATCTGAACCACCAGACTGCAGAGTTGCAAGATATCAATGCTCCCTCTGCTGGTTATACTCAGTCCCTGCAGATTTTCTGAGCTCAGACAGGTCTCTTTAGTGCTTCTGTTGCACACTGGATCCTGTTGGAATTGTGGAGTAAGTAACCTGCTCTGAACTGCTGACTCACTCTCGTCAGGCAGTATGTTAAAAAAAGATGCCCAGTTTTCCTTTTTGCAGGCAGGTGAGAAACACTGCTCTCCCCTCACCAAGTAGCAGTACCATAGGGATGTCTGTAGTTGAGTCCAATGCAGGGTTCCTCAGTGTTATGGTTCAGCTCCTTCCTCACTCCCCTGCTGAGTGGCAGCAAGGGTGGTTACAGACCTGTCTCTGCTGGTTTCAGATACAATCCCTCTTTGCCACTTGCTGCACCCAAGTCTCCAATCCTCCAAAAATCTCCCCTAACTAGCATTGAGTTCTGCTGGTAATTTTCCCTTAAATGCACCTTGCAGCAATGGAGTTGTCCTGGAGTTTTTCTTTCTTTCTTTCTTTTTTACAAGAGGGAGGGACAGTGAGAGAGAGAGAGAGAGGAAGAGAGAAGCATTTTTTATTTAGTTTTTCATGTGACTTTCATTCCTCTGACACTGTTGTGTATGTGGTGCTGGGGTTTGAACTCACATACTTGTGCATGTGAGGCAAGTGCCATAACTGCCGAGCCACCACTCCAGCCCCTGTCCTGGAGTTTTTTCATCTGGTCATGGAGCCAAAAAAAGAAGAAGGCTTCCTGCAGCTCACCATCTTGGAATCCATCAAAATGTCATGTTTAATAAATACATACTTGTTAAATCAATGCTTTAATCACAGATTCAAACACAAATTGGTTTGGAAACAGCCTTTAAAAAAGAATGGAGTTAATAATTGATATATTAATAAAATCATGGGAAAGGTGAGAGCAAGTGTTCCCATCTGTCAGTAATCACTGCTTTTTTGTAATTATGTTCTTAAAACTTTCTCAGCTTAAAAAGAAAAAGTATCCCTGCAACCCTTTAGAAATCTAGACCTAAGAAGTATATTCCTCATCTTCCTTTAAAAATCTTTACACTTAGAGATATTTTATTTATTAAGGGGAAGCTAAGAAATCATAGTGGCTCATTTTTTCTATGACTCAATATGATGCTACATTAAATCTAAAAATCACTATTTTATCAACTTACAAAGCACAATTTTTGAGGCATCCAACAAATTTTTATGCAATGTTATTAAGAAACAACCAGCTCAGCACTAACATAGCAAACAACATCAATTAATATTATTTTTAAAAAGAGGTTGGGAGAACTAAGTCAAAAACATGGAAAGCTAACCAGAATTCTTTCTTCTATTTCTCTTTTTAAAAAATTATTGATGAAGTTTATCTCTCAAGGCAATTTTTGTTTAAATTGTCTTGCCTGAGTCTTGAACTCTTCCTCCTCATTTGATTGATTTCTTTGATTTTGTTTTACGGTGCTGGAGATCAAAATCAGGGCCCTACACTTGCGAGGCAAGCATTAATACTGAGCTACATTCCCAACCCTTCGTAACCCATCAGTAAAGAAAAGCCAGCATCATCTTTGTAAACATAGCAAATCTGATCTTTCCCAGACAATGATTTAAAACTTTCAGTGGACAATGAACCCCGGGTGGTTCCCAAAGGATCCCATCAAGTCATCCATATAAAGTTTGCCCATTTGAGAAAAGAAAGCAATTTATTTACATATACTGAAGAGGAAATTTCTGTCAAATAATAACCTTAAGAGTAAATTTACTGACTCTGTTCCACTCTGTTGCCAGGTCTGGTTCTGACATTCCTCCTTGTTTGTAAATGCCCCCCGCCATGGTCTTCCTGTCTTCCTACTAGGATTTTGTGCATTATCACCCCATTCCTTGTAACTATGACATTCCTACCTTTGACGATAGAGTATTCCTTCATCCTCTGTAACCATGGCAACTCCCGCCTTTGGTACCATCTGAAAGTATAAATTAACCAATCAATTACTGCCACCCAGCCTGGCCCACTTGCCTCACCACAAGCAATCCAAAACTCTAAGCAATCTTATAAAACTGAGAAGTCCCGTTGTTCAGGCTGTCCAGACTTTAGAGTGGTAACTCAGCCCGAGTTATCCTACTCCTCTGAATGTACAGTTTCTCATCCAGCTGAATTTCCATAACAATATCTCACAGTTTGATAAGTAAAATCAATCATAATTTTATAGAAAACCTAATGCACTCATCAAATTTCTCACATTCATTGCATTGGTCTGTTTAAGTTAGCAAAAATTTAGGGCCTAGTTTTCCCAATAATGACATTTGCCTATCATTGGTCATATTTGTTAAATGAGCATGTTTGTGTGTAATCACTGTTAATTCTACCCCAATACACCAAAGTGGTTAGATGAAGTATAAAAGTTCTCATAGAAATAATTTCTCCAATCAGAATATCAAAAATGGAAATTTTGTACTGGATCCCAGTGATTATGAATCTTTTACATAATGAAACTGGTTCTACAAGTTTGAGGACATACATCTAAAAAAGGAAAAAACATGACTAAGAGTATAGCAGTAATATTGAAAACTGTATTTTATTAGACCCTTTATAGTAGTCCTTGAACTCTATCACAAGACTTTATCAAATCCAGACATAAACTTAGTTTTATAAATTCAGTTTCTAATAAAAATAATCAGCCTACTGCTATTAATTTAAAGGATTGACTACTATTATGATTTAGATGTTAGGTATCTCTCAACAGTTCATGTGAGACAAGGCAAGAAAGTTTAGAGGTTAAATGAGTGGAGTATGGGAGCCTTAATAGAATCAGTGTGTTAATTACCTGAGTGGTAACTCTAAGCAGGTAGGGTGTGGCTGGAGAAGGTGGGTCCCTAGGAGAGTCCTTTGGGGTTTATATTTTGTCAACCTTGAGTGGAGTTCTCTCTGCTTCTTGGTGGCCATGTCCTAGGCAGCTTTCCTCCACCACACATTTTCATCATGATGTGCTGCCTCGCTTTTTCTCTGAAACCTATAATGCTAAATAAACCCCCCAACTAATTGTTCTTATCAAGTCTTTTGGTCACAGTTAATTAAAAGCTTATTAAAACAACTACCAAATAAATTTTCTAATTCTAAAATTACTTCTATCCCATCAACTCAGAAGGCCGAGCCTGGAAGTTCACAAATTCAAAGCCAGCCTCAACAACTCAGCCAGACCATGTCTCAAAAAATAAAAATGACTGTGGATATAGCTCAGTGGTTCAATCCCTGGTACCAAATAAATAAATTAACTCCTATATTTTATTCAGGATTAATATGTTTTAAGAGACTTTTCAATCTTGCATCTATTCTTTTTCCTCTTCCTAAGAAGTACTGATTTGATTTTTAAAAGACAAAACAAAACAAAATTGCCTGTGGTCCAGGTTTTATATAAAATCCAAAAGTTGTACAGATATAATAGAAATGCTCAACTGAAGCCAATGTAGGATTTCTATCTGCCCATGAGCATAATGGGAAAGTTCCATTAAAATCAGTAGACCATTTCAAAAACATCTGACAATTCTGTATTTGATAGAAAACCCCCATTGCAAGTACTAGAACATTTCTATCAAATAGGATGTACTAATAATCTGTGAGACAGCCCAATTCATACCAGTTGTTTCAAATGAGCCCAAGGACAAAGACTGGTTGCTTTGGCAGGTTGTTTTTGATGAATACTAGAATAAGCAGCATATGCTACTGTTAAAATCTCTATTTTATCCTTTGTAATAATAGACGAATACATCTATATCACTAATTACTTGAAGCAGAGATCAGTAAATTTCTTCTGTACAAAGACATAAGTAAAAACTGCAATCTTTGCAAGGGATATGATTGCCTTCAGAAGTACTCAACTCTACCCCTATAGCACAAAATGAGCCACAGACAATAGATGTATGAACAGTTCTGTCTGTGTTCCAATAAAACTTTATTTACAAAAATAGGTATTATGCCACATTTGGCCCACTGGCCAAATTTTGTCAGCTCCTTATTTAGGGTAAAGCTATATAAGCTATTTGTCTTCAAAGCCTAGACTCAAAAGATATGTACTTCCTTCTCAACAATGAATTTAGTCTTAAAAAAGAAAACTAATATTGCATACATTTCATATTTGAGGAAGACAATCCATTACTCCTTTAGTGAGATTCTTATTTACGAAAATGAAAGGCATATACATAACAATGCAACATTTCAACAATATAAAATTACCTGCCTTCAGCTTCTGAGACTTATTAAACTAATGTCCATAGTACAAGACTGAATTTTGACATGTTCCTCTCTCAATTTTCTTTCTATTCTTCCTACGCAAGTGAAATAACATAATATGATATGAAATGAATATTCTATGTTCCTGTACCATTTATTACACTTTTAACTTGAGAGATTACTAAATGTTAATGGTAAGATATATTTTATTAGGAGATTCAAAATCCCTAAGGTAACTCTCTCAAACAATAGAGGGTTTTCTAGAATAAAAGGTATCAACTTTTTCCAAAAGTGACACACAATCAGAAATTCACTACCCATTCCAGTCATGAATTTATTTAACTGCCAACAATAATCAGGATTGAATTACAATAGCAATAAGAGTAAATATCTACTGAGCACTTGGAAAATGACCAATAGCATTCTAAGAACCTGAATTAACCCAATGAGCCTCATAACTATACCATGAGGTGGGCATTACTGATAGATTAGGAGAGATAGTAAAATGGCTAGGTAGTCAGGACAATGCCCCATTCAACCACACCTAGAAGATAACCATAGAGAGAGATTAAGTGGCATGCTCAGGGTCTTCAAATGCAAAAGACCATGAAGCTCATCTTTGGAAGCAATTCCTTTGTCCCAGAGGAAGGAAAATTAAGAAGGGGTGAATACAGATGGGAACTAGGAAAGATTTGCTATCTGTTTTGCATAGATTTTAACCAATGATTTTGGTGCTTAGTTTCAATGCCTATTGTACATAGTTTTACCAATGATGTTGATGCTTTCCTCAATGCCTCCTTTACATAAATCTTAATCAAGGCTCACACCCAAAATCAATATAAACCCTAGGTATGGAAAATTACCAGAAGCCACTCAGCCAGGTAGCAAACCTCCTACTCACTGTTTCAAAATCTATAGACTCAGGGCCCTTATTGGAACTTATTGCCTGGGGTCCTTATCAGAAGATACCCACCCTACTGAGAAACTCAGTTTAATCCCTACCTATTGAAAAACCCAGTTTAACTTGAAAACTCTCACCTTGGCCTCCTCTCCCCTCATTCCCTCTATATCTACCCCAGTCTTAAGCAGCAGGTGGGTCCCAGACTCCACTGGGCCTCTCTCCACAGATTTCTCCTGAATAAACTTGTTACCATTGAGGTGCCACTCTCCTCTCTTTTTATTTCCTTCATTTTCTTCTCTTTCTTTACATAATGGTACTGAAACCCAGGACAGGAAGATGGAGCTCTTACGCTTCCTCCTGTTCTCTTTCTTTCAATTCTGCCTTACTCTTTACTTCCCTTTCATTCAAGATGTGAGATTCAGAGCACCCTCCAAGTTCAGTACAGCTAAACAGTAGCCAGGACATGACCCGAAATCAACCCCCTTCCTGGGTGAGATTTTTCAGCCTTATTGATACAGGAATGGAACAAGAGCTTTTCTGAACTGGTTATTGGTGTCCTCTTGAAACTTCATTCTTGTCTCTCCCCTTTCTCCAGATCACAGACTTAGTCTCCATTTTTGTTCCCACATGCAACACCAGTCACAGATCATTTCCCTGGAGAGGTAAGACTCCAGGTCTCTTGTAGAGGTGTCTGCTAGAGACTTTCATTTCCAGACCCTAGGGGTCCTCACCTTGGAATCAGAGTTAGGGACACCCACTGCTCCCAGGTGATCCAGCTCTGTCTCCAGGTGGCAAGGAGTAAATAGAGGATGCTTTGTTTTCTCCTGTCACCTCCATCACATCACTCCATTACAACACAATGCAAATGGTCTGATACAGGACCAGTATTTCAAGCTTCCCACCAAGGATGGCTCCTCTGGTAAACACACACATACACACACACACACACACACACACACACACTCACTCTCCTCCACGCACCCCTTCTTTCTTTCCACCACCTTTCCTACTGGCAGCTCCAGTAAGGACCATTCACATTGCTGGATATCATATCCACCACTTGTCATAACCTATTGGGTAATTGACTCCCTCTTACTCTTCTGGATTCCTGGTTTTCTCTCCACTGGAGTCCTTAGGAGCCCTCCTCCATCTTGTCCAACATGGGCCAGATCCTACTGAAGCATCCATGCAGCACCCCCTTGGGAGTGCCTTCTCAAACATATCCAGACCCTGAGTCTCCAAAACATAATCAAACCTGAAAGACTAATGTTCTTCTGTAATACTTCTTGGCCCCAATATAAGCTGGACAATAAGAGTTACTGACCTAAAAATGGCACATTTGACTCCCAAATTCTCAGATACCTTAAAAACTCCACTGCAATGGCAAATGGTCCAAGGTTCCCTATGACTAGTACTCTACTCCAGGCCTTCTCTCTGCCCAAACTGTTTAACTTTCATTCTTCTTTTCAAAGAAAAGCCCCTCAAGGGATTCTTTTCTGGGACCTCTCCCTCTTGGGAGTTCTGCTTCCTTTCTATTACTCTAAATCCTGTTACTTTGCTTTGTCCACTCCTGTGTCCATGGATTTCACTTCTCAAATTTACAAAAATAGAACCCACCTAGCCATGCTCTGTGTTACATTTACAGGGATTCTCCCAGGATCTTCCGAAGGTGAGTAAAATGAACAATTGCTCTAACACTTTTCTTCCAGGAGTTCTCTACTCCATTTTGTATACTCTCTGTCTCTCTGTCAAAAATACCAGGACCCTGTCACCACATGGCTGCCAGACTCAAGACTTAGGGGAAAGGCTGAAGAGAGACGTATCAATCACCCTCTTCCTTAGCAGAGAAAATGCTAACCTAATCTTGCTTCAGTTTCCTTTCAAGGCAATCCATTTTATCAAGAAACTGAGGTCCCTCTTAGAAGCACCCTAATTCTCTAGCCAGGGACAGTCCCTGCTGTAAATGCAGGGTCTCCAGAGATGGCTGAAAGCCAATGGATTGCACACAGAAGCTCTATCTCCATTTTAATCTTCTTTCATGGCTTCTCATCTTTTGATAGAGAGAGAGCCTCATTCAGCAGTTCCTTGGATAAGAGGCTGAAATAACTTTTTAGCATGATCTAAGGACTCCTAACTATGAATCCTACCAGTTAGTCTACCAGCAAATGAGTCACCCCTTTCTCTTTGTCTCTCATTGTTTTGTGGCAATCTCCTCCAATGTTTGGGGACAGATGGAAATGTTGGGAACACTAGGATAAGAGAATAATTCTATCAAATTTTTGATCCCATATACTTTCTTTTCCAAAAGGCAATTTACTTGCAGGAGAGCCCGCCTGATCTTAGTGAACAAACTATATCACATTCCTCAGCAAAGTACCTGTTATTTGCAGAGGAAAAGCAGGCCTAAAATAATGTTAATAGAAGAAACCAAAGTTATCCAGAAGAAGAAGACTTTTAAGACCGGATCCTGAAACTCAGAAAGATAAGGACAATCCCTTCTAACCAGAATCCAATTAGAACCAGTCAGCATGGACCAAAGTTACCTAGAGTTGCCGCGTTGATAAGGACTTGAAAGTCTGATGTCATCTTGCTGTCAGTTAAAGGTTAAGGTGGACCTTGGCGGGACTGTCTGTAAACTTCTTTGGGATTCCCAGTAAAACTGGAGGTGCAGGAGAGGCAATATGTGAATATCTTTTGTTTATCACAAGAAACACTATTTGAGTCTTTTAAATGTGTTTTTATGTAAATTGTTGGTAAATGATAAAAGGAATTAAAGATTGCTTTGTTTCTGGAAAGTCTGTGTGTGAAGTTGAATATAACTGGCACAATCAGTTAAAGTTATTTAAGATTTCTCTTAAGGTCAAATAAGCATTCAAACTTTGTCTAAATTTTATGTAAAAGTTTATGTAGGTTTATAGGCAGGTAACTAATAAGTAGTCGCTTTTAAATATTGTATCTGACATAGAAGGGCCACACTGCCATTTGAAAGCTTGGCTTTATATCTGTTTGCTTTGACTAAGTCTTTTTCTGATCATTAACACTGTTTCCTAAATGTATATTCAGATAGGCTCAGGAAATAATACATGAGAACTTTGTAGAATGATACTTTTAAGGGTCCAAGATCAGCTTCAGAAATAAAACATTTTACCTATTATTTGTCAATAGCCCTGCATCACCTGAGTTAAGACTCAGCCTCTCACCTTATGGTTCCAAAATAGTCTAGAATTAAGCTTATTTAAAGTTAAATTCAAAAGATAGATTTTTGTTGTAAACATTACTGTAATCTCAAAATAAACAGACTATATACAAATTATATTTCTTGGTTCACAGCTATTATACAAACTGATTATGTTTCTACTCTTGTTAATTCCATTTTGTATTTACCTTATAAAACTTTAAAACTGTTGCCTATTAGTGTTTTGTAGAAGTAATATTTCTAACAGAAAACCTGAGTTGAGACATACCATTACCTACAGGACAGATAAGACATAATACTAACTTCAAGCACTGTTATTGGTCCTAATTAAACAAAAAGGGTAACTATAAGACTATGCACATTAAAATTAAAGCCCAGTACTCACATTTTAAGACTGGTAAAACTGTCCTGCTGGATGTTTAATACCAAAGTTAAAGAGGTTAAAGGGTTAAGGAAAAAATCAATATTTTGGCCCTTGCCTTGTTTGGTCAGCCAAAACTCAGAGGACAATAGACCTTCTCTAAGCTGACTGGTGCACAACCTGCAAAGAGGACAGTCATTAGAAAGGGAAATGTCCCTAACACTTTCAAGGGAAGCACATGTGGTCAGCAAGATCCCTGACCCATCCTGGCAGATGGTACCACTGATAGAAGAAGGCTAAAGGACCCAAGCGCTCTCATACATCCCTGAGAGTGACCTCTTGAGGAATATTAGCCAACCTAGGTATGGATAGGCAAAAAACTCAGTTTTGACCAGCTTGGTCTTAAATACCTGGCAGGAGAATTATAACCAAAAACACAGCCATACATAGGCATTTAAAAGGAAAAACACTGATTATTTTAATGTAACTCAAAATGTACACTTGTGTCACTTCTCCCATAAATAAATAAAACTGGTAGATTATAAAGAAAGGGTTAAAAAAGACATCAACAGAGTCACAAGTTTGTTCTAAATCAGTTTGAGGTCCACAAATTTCCCTAACCTCCTGTATGGGTAAACTCAATCTGTTTTTCACTGGTATGATTGTTTAGTTTTAATATTTAAAAACCCATCTTATAGAAATTAGATGGCATTTCCCAACTCAAGGGGACACCTGTGCCATTATAAAAATTAAGTGTGCTCTTAGCAACTCTACTAAGGTTTCTAAAGTTGTGAATAGCCTCCACTCATAAGTAAATGACATGTCAGATCACACTCTAAACTCTAATAAGTCACTATCTTCTTGGTCCTCAAAGGCTGGCTGATAACACTGATTGTTTAATATTAATTGCTTTCAGACAATAATGTCTTGTTGCATTATTCATTGTTCTAGCATGATCCCTCACCCATGTACACCATGTCCAGTCACCTGCTAACCATCACAATCATAGACCTCAGGACTGCCCTGATGCACAAGATGCCTTAGTGTACAGTAAGTGCCAGGTGATCATGAGAATATGACCCTCCATGCAGCTGCCTCCCGACTTCTACTGAGGGCTCCCAGATAGACACTCTGGAGAGCTTCCCTGACTGCCTTAGTCAACGCCCTACTGTCAACACAAAAAAGCCAGAACGGTCAATGCCCTTTCTCCCCAAAGGCAGTCAAAGACCTCTTCAAAGGGGAGTTGAGGGAGGAGATAGATTATCTGCAGGCACAGAGAAAATGGGGACCTCAGAGAATGGGATTCTACCACCCAGACTAAAAACCTAGGCTAAAACCTTTTGGTTTTTGCTGGCTACATGGAAGGCCCACTCATACATAAATGACCAACTCTTATTCTTGTTAGAAACACCCTTACCAAATTCAATGCCTCAATTTGTTTTAATACCCACCTTAGCCCCCCACACTCCTTTATCCTCTCATATCATTTCCTTCCCCTCTAACACTCCTGTCAACCACAGTATGAGATATCTCCAAGTCCACTGTAACCTCTCATCACACTCCTGTTAAAATTTCCCTACAATAGCCTCCAACTAAAGTGAGGCATCTCCTATCACCTTTCTGGCTGCTTCAATTATAACTAGGGAATCTTCTTCCTAGGCAGAATTAATTCTTATGTCCGTTTCCCCATTAACTGGATAAAAATTTGATATCGTCTACCCAACTCATTATATCCCTTTAGAGTCTGGAATAATAGATATGGAAAATTACCAGAAGCCACTCAGCCTGGCATCAAACCTCCTACTTACTGATTTGCGATCTATAGACTCAGACCCTCATTGGAACCTATTGCCTTGGGCCCTTATCAAAAGATCCCAGAAAAACTCAGTCTAATCTCCACCTACTGAAAAACCCAATTTAATCCAAACCCTCACACCGTGGCTTCCTCCTCCCCAATTCCCTGTATATCTACCCCAGTCTTAAGCAATAGGTGGGTCCCAGACTCCACTGATCCCCCTCTGCAGGATTCTCCTGAATAAACCTGTGTTCCTGTTGAGCCAGCGCTCTCCTATTTCCTTCATTTTGTCTTTTTCCTCACACACATAAGAAAGTATCCTGCTTCCAGGTACCCCATTGCTGAGACTCGGCTTTCCTTCCTTAAATAAGTCCTACTCCTTTTACTCTTCCCTTCCATGGTAGTCCATTTAATTCTTCACATTCATGAGACAAGAATCCAGAAGAAGGTTGGTGCCGAATTCCCGGGGTATACGTCCACATCAAGAGCTGCAATGCAGGGCTCAACAGTAGCAGGGGGAAAAACCCATCTCTTAGCTGGGTAGCTGCTAACACTATTTCATCTGCAGAAACCTGCAGCCAGCTCAAATTTCCAGTTTGAACTGGGAATAGCTGCAAACACTAAAAACAGGCTATTTAGTGGTAGAGATCTGCAGTGAGTCCAAACTCCATTCACCAGTGGGAGCAGAGAATCCAGCCTCATCTCAAAACCATGTCATCACTACAATTGACACCATTTTTTACAAATCAGCAACCTGAGGCAGTGAGCAGTTAACAAATAACCAAGGTTATAGCTAATCAGCGGCAGAACCACTGAAGACAGGGTGAGGAATTCCTTCTGGGAAAGGCCACCAGCTACAAGTAAATCATTCAAGGGCAGCGTCTTCATCTACACTACGTCAAAGGAGTTCTCTATTCTGGCTAAAGGTGAGGGACTCTCAACACTGGCTAAAGGCAAAGGAGTCCCCATCTCTGCTGGGTCAAGATGAATGAGTCTCTGTGTGCACTGAACAGGAGAGGGAGGCACAATGTCCCCGGACTTGGAGAGGGTTGCTGATGGGCCCTGGCCTCCGGCTGTGGCTCCCACCCTTTTAAAAAACAAACTTTGGCACATTAAGTTTTGTTATAGGATTTATGAAAAACAAATTTATCAAAAAACATCTCTGCCATACATGGGAAGAAAGAGTAGAGAAGAGCAGGACAGAATGAAATATTTAAGGAAAAACAGTCTCTGATGTAGCTAAAGATATGTTTATCAATGAATTCAATGTTATTTTGAGTGACCACTTTGCACCAACAAGGATTTAAACACAGACATAAAAATGGGCACTGAAATTCCACAGCATTGGTGCAGCCATCCTGCTTTTAACATACGTACATGAAAACGTTCATTATCAATTTTAATTGTCAAAGAAACACTTAACTAATGTATACTTTAAAAGACTCCTGATGAATGTATAATTAATTAAATGAACAAGGAAAAAACGTAAAAAGAAAACAAAAACAGCACAATTAGATAAAATTGTCAAAAAATTAACAGCTACCAAAATAAAGGAAAAGGTGCATCCTGATCTCACTCAATTTTAAAATATAGCAAAAAAGAGGATTCAGATGGAACTTAAGTGCTAATCCTATCCCATACATCCCCAAGAAGTGAAACTGAGAAAGAAATAAAATCACCACAATCCTGGAAATATCTCATATGCAGTGGTTTGAAAATAGAGTTCGTCCCTTCTGAAACTCATGTTGGAGTTTAATCCCCATCAAGAAGCATTACAGAGTATGAAAACTTAATCCTACAATGCTGTTCAGGATGGGGCCTTTGGGAAGTGACTAGGATAGGTAAGGTCCTAATGTATGATTGAATATTGGTAGCTTTTTATAGGAAGAGTTAGATCAGAAGACATGCATACACATACACACACATGTTCCTTGTCTCTTGCCATCTGACGTTCACCCTCCTCGGGATTCTGCCAGAAAGAAGGCCCTCACTCCAGATGTGGCCCTTCAATCTTGGACATGTAGAACCAAGAGTCAAAATAAATCTTTTTAATTTAAAACTTACATAGTCTGTGGTAATGTGGATTGACAATGCAAAATGCACTAACACATCATTGTTATCAATTTAGAGTGAAACTTACTGCAAGAATCAACAGGTAGCACAGAGAAAAGATGATGGCAAACCTCTAGACACAGAAGCCTTGCATATCAACTTGGGCTTTCAGCACAGGCAAAAAGGATCACCTGTAAAAATTGTCATTCTGTGTATGGTGAACTAAGCTAGGTTACTGAGAAGAAGCCTATTTCCCATGCTTTGTATCCGAACCAGAAACATATACAAGGTTCTATTTGGAGTTCCTAACTGAAAGCTAACAGAAGACCATACTATGCTTAGCAGCATCCTTAGGTAAAATTCTGGTGGACTGGAACCCTACCCAAACTTACCAGACTGCAAAGTGCCTAGCTGCCTACTTCTGTGTCTCGTCCAAGGTCCTAACATGAATTACAATCTCATCATCATAACTTCTTTCTAATCAGTGATCTATAACTACAAGCAATTCTGAAATATAATTTTTTTAAAAAAGAAAGAAATGAAAAATGTAAGACTTTGTAGTGCAGTATATATTATAAAACATGAAATGTGTAAGAAAATAATTAGGGTTTAGGACAAACTATACTAACTTAAACTTCTGAAGATAGTCTAAATAACATTGCTTTGAGAGAATATTTCCAAGATCATAGCTGGTTGTCTAAAGCAAAGAAATTTTATCAATATATTTCAGAATTTACTTCTAATTAAATACAAATACATAATGTTAAGAGTGATTGTTATTCACACTATCATTAGCAATATCTCTTAAACACTGGATTCTATCAAAAAGGTAGAAAATATTAATAAATTGAAAAAATATTTTATAATAGGTTATTTCCTGCCCTTCTGTGGAGATCAAATTCTTTATAAAACTTAGTTTTACAACAGTCATCTCAGAAATTGTAAATGTCTATTCTACAAAATGCTTGATAAAATTATATCTTCCTTGAGGATACAAAAACAATATGATGAAACACACCAAAGCTAGTTTAGATGGCATTAATTTTCATCCCACAAGCATTTAGCAGTCTATGGTGAACCTTGCACCATGCTAAATTTAAGGAATGCTACAAAAATATGAAGACTTATCCCTTTCTTATAGAAACTTACAAAATTATAGGGCATCAAACCATTTTAACTAATTATAAAAGTCAAAATTTTTATTTCTCTGGATCTAAAAGTGGAATGGATATATTCATGGCAAAGGAAGATACCCTTCACTAAGTTTATCACAAAAACCTATCAACTTTCTGTACACTTTAACTTACATAAGTCCTTTATCTCTTAAAAATAAGTCAATTACAAATTCATTATGATTCACTGACAATTTGTTTATCAAGTTTTTCCATCAATATTCATATTTAAAGTTTCACACTAGTTATTTTACAAAATCCACCTTTATTAGCTTTCAAACTCTCCATGGACCCCTTACTAATTTAGTAAAATTAAAATTTTTTTCTCAAAAAATCTTCACTTATTGTCTATGAAAGACTAAATTCTAAAAAGTTGCAGCTGAATTTTTTAATTTGAATTTTGTATTTGAGACATGGTTGGGAATATGGGGGAATTTTTTAGAATCCTCAAATACCTAAATTTATAAAGAATGTTTTCAAAACTACTCTTAGTCTCTAAGAGTCATAAACTAATACTGATTTAATCACATAATCTTATCCAAATTGTCAGAGAGATATCCATTTTCTCTTCTTAGAAAAGTCAAAAGCTGGAACTGGAGCAGTGGCTCAGCAGTTACAGCACTTGCTTGGCATGCGTGAGTACTCGAGTTCAAACCCCAGCACCATGCACACGATGAAGTGTAGGAGCAACGAAAGCCACATGAAAAACAAAGTAAAATTGATGCTCTCTTTCCTCTCTCTCTGTCCTTCTCTCGCAAAAAAAAAAAAAAAAAAAAAAAGGAAGTAAAGTGTTCTTCAGCTACTTCCAGATCCTAGACCCTTCAAATAGGAAGAATTTTTAAACTGATAAGTCTTAACTGTGATATGTTGTCAAAATGCCTTTTGTCAAAAGGAGAAAACATAAACTAAAATAAGTTGATACAGTCATATTTTGTGGTTCTTGAAATGTCACTATGCAATTTTTAGTTGATTTAGCAAATGCTGCTGTGTGAAAGGAGAAAATTACTTTCAACCTGCTGAGGTAGCAAGTTTCTTTTTATACCTTCTTTATGCTTGAAGCAGTCAAGACTACAGACAATCGAAACCAGATTTATAGGTTAGTCACTAGAAAAACCACTGCAAACTGCACCTTAAAATTTGGACAGTTGAACAAAATATCCTGTCATTGTGGGCAGTTTCCAATATCAATACAAGCAGCAAAGCAATCTGTAACATATTTTGTGACAGGTCAACAAGACAGACTACCTTTGAACATTTTAATTTTGCAAACTTACAAATGATAGTTATAGATGTTCATTAAAGAGATAGAAAATATTTCAAAATAGAAAATGCTTCCAATAATCTTTCCTGAAAACAAGTCACTGGTTTCTTCTAGTGTTCTTTAGCATCTAAAAGGTGTTACAATGGTTCTGATCCTTTCCAAATGAGTATAATAAAAGTATTTATATCAAAGTGGTAATGAAAGGGTTTTTCATAATTCTAGATTACTGATAAAAACTGCATTTAATATATAACCTTATAAACATTATTTGTAATTTTATTTACAAATATATTATAAGGCATCATGTGGAATAGGACAAGTCCTTTAAGACAAGAGAGCAATAATTCCTTCATAATCTATACTGTCATTGTGTTGCCTATTTCCTTATCCCATTATTATCATTCACTACCACATTTTGATAAAAACTTTTACAAGCTATAACCTTTCTGAGTTGTTCAAAAGTGAAACAAAGGGGGGTAGATATGCACTTGGGACAGATGTCAGCATGGTGTTATACCAGTAATAAGAGAGAAAACCCCCCAAAACTTCTTCATCTCCTCCACCTCTACCCTCCTCACAAAAACAAAAACCCCAAATCAAAAAATCTGGAGCACTTTGTGATTCAACCATGGATATTAGTAAACTGAGGTTTCTAAAAAATATATACATTTTGTTCAGAACAAAATGAAAACACTATAATCCTCAACTCAGAACTGCTGAATAAAGCAAATACATATAATATAGTGCCTTACTTTTTCAGATACCCTTAGACTTCAAAAACTAAGCCTAAACAGCAATTAGGTGATCCACTGCAAGGCAAAGGTTTATTTGATTCTAATACAGTCACCCAAAACCCAACAAAATAATAAAAATAAAAATACCCAATTTACATTCCACAAAATGCTTTAATCCAATTTTCCATCTTAAAATTTTTTTGTGAACTTAAATTGGAAGTAGTCACCACAGCTCAACGGACATAAGTGCTGAAAATTGATTCTAGATATTTGGGATCTATTCCTGGTTGTGTCACAACTAAGCAAATGGTTGATACTCTGTGCTTCAAGTTCCTCATCTGTACATTGACATAGTTAAGCTATACAACACTAATCTATGGATAATACCTTTTAAAAACATGAACACCATTGATTAGCTCCCCCTGACATTTCTAGAAAGAAAAGAAGAAAAAAATATTCAAGATATTTTTGGCTTTGATTGCTGTTAGTAGAAATACATAATGCCCTCTAAAGAGGAATGAAAGAAAAAGGCACGAGTAATACTACTACCTAGATAAACGTAGTCAAACCTTTTCCCTCTATGAAGTTATGCATGTAAATAAGCATTATAAAGAACCAAGCTACCATTTAATGAATTATTAAACATAAGCATACTGTAGAAATCTATGAAACTTTCAAGTTCAAGTCAGCAAAACCTAATACTGTGAGCTACTGTCCATTATTGGGAAAAAATTTTCTTGAATATAGACTGGTCTTCTGCCTCCTCCTAAAGATCACAAATTGAGAAACATAAGCTTTTCAACACTAAATATTTCCCTAATCTGTTATCTTAAATAACATTAATAAGACATATTTACTAATAGTGGAGATGTTTTAGCTTTTTTTTTAAAGTCCTACAACTAATTAAGCACATACAAGGCTTGAGTACTTAAAAAAATAAAGGTTTTTTTTTTGTGTGTGTGACAATAACAGAGAACCCCAAGAGGAAAATCTGGCATGTCAAAACTGGAATGAGTAGATCAAAGCTGTTCTTCTATCCAAGACTTCCTTCCCAGTATTTTCTGCATAAACCATTGAGATTCTGTATTTGAACATAGCAAGTCTCTAATTAAAGGCCCAGTACAAGCCACCTTAAAGCCTAAGAGATCTTCAAGTCTTCTTCAGCACGTGCCTTGACTGTTCAAGATCCATCAGGAATTACACAAAACTCACAAACTCCTACTCTTCTCAGTCCTACAGATTATTACTGCCTTTATCAGTCACTGCCATACAGTAGATCTAAGTGATGGAAGAAAAATGTATGTAAACAATTAACTTGCAATACTGTGTGGCAAATGCTACAATATAAGAGATTGGTAATACATAATGAAGCATGCAGAGACTCTCAAGAGTCTACTGAGTGGGGGCTGGAGCCGTGGGCACTTGCCTGGTATGTGTGAGTACCTGAGTTCAAACAACAGGACCACATACACAAGGAAGTCTTGGACCAAAGAAAGCCACATGAAAAACAAAAAGCCACATAAACACAAATAATGCCCTTAACGCCTAGAGGAGGTGGGGTTATGTTAGAACACAACAAAAGCCTGAGTTTTGTAAATAAAACCATATTACTAGTTTGAAAAACTAATTTTGTCTAATGAGGAATGACGAAAAACTCAGTGGTCCAAGATTATTCATTACTGTCTTATGAAGTAAACCTACCGAGAGGGATTCCCACTGAACAAAAATAAAACAAGAGGGTGAGTTTTTCCACTTTACACTCTGTCATGCCAATGGTGTTCTGTAGAAAAGAAAAAAACTGTAGAAAAAAAAACTAATGCATAATGGTTAAAATCACTAGTTCTGGAACCAGCCTCCCTAGCTCACCTTTGATTAAGGAAAGCTATGTCAGGACTGCACCTGTGGAACTGGTGGATAACAGTGCCTGTAAAGCTAATTGCAGGGCCTCCAAAACACTGGTGTGATTGTCACTCTACTGATCAAAAGCTATCTTTCAAAATCAAATACACATCTTTTAGGGACTAGTAGGCTCTGGGGGACTACCCTCCTTTTTGGTCTTAACCCGAACTAAACAGCGTCCTACTTCCACGAACCGTCCAGATCACCAGATCCACGTCAATTTTACAAAACAATAAGTACTTTTCTGTGTCTAAAGCTCACTTCTCTAGGAAATTAATTCCACAGCACACTTTGCCACCTCTTCACAGTTCACCACTCTGGTCTTTTAATGCCTCCCTCTCCCTTCTCAATAAGGTGGTAATTTCTGAGAGCTGAGGCAAGTCCTTATCATTCGCCTCCTACCATCAGCCCAGGCTGCGCCTATAGAAGGCTGACGCGGTAGTGAAGGAACCTACAGGTTCACAGAGGGAATGGCTGCAGTTCCAGAAACTGCTGAATTTAGCATAACTTTTAATTGCCATCAGATCCTAAAATCCGCACACGAAACATCTCTGAAAAATCAGAGCAACGCCATCCTTCCAAGAACAGTTCTGCGGGGCACCTCCCTCGAACTGACAATGCGTTCACTTTTAGCTTCAGAAGTTGTGTGTGTGCACCGCGGAAGGCAAGCTTTATTAAAAAAAAAAAAAAAAAAAAAAAAACCGAGCTCCACTTTCAGGCACCTAGAAGGAGGTGGCGGGCAGTAGCGCGGACTGTGGGCCAGTGCCTCCGACTACCATGCCCGCCACCCCTTGTCCCGCCGCGACACCCGGGGCGGCGGCGCGGAGGCAGCTGCTGCGTTGTAGGCCTCCGGCCGCCGCTGGAGGCGAGCAGAGAACTTGCTCGGCTCCGCTTGGGGTCGGGTGCGGAGCAGTGCCCGGGGGCCCCGGACGAGGAAGGTGGTGGGGAACACGCACCCCGCGACCAACAACCCCAATTCTACTTGGGCCCCGGCCGCGGCGAGACTCACCACTTACCAACCAGCCTGGGACAACGCCACGCTGGGTACCTCAGCAAGGTAGCTGTTCAGGCCAGGGGCGGTGGGGGGCTAAGGTATAGGTGGGGGTGAAGGAAGGCCTCCTACTTGAACGCCAATTTTAAAAGGGCGGGATATGAGGGGGGAACCCTCCTCCGATCTACTGTTCAACTTGGCACGTTCACTGCGGTTAGCGCTTCGCGTGCGGGTTCCGCTGGCCGCGTTTTGCAAGTGGCTGCAGGGGCAGCAGGGCTGGTGTCAGGTGGTAGGCTGAGGGCTGAGGGGCGGAGGTGGGCCAAGCCGTGCGCTTGGGGACTGGGAATCAATCGGAGGACCAGTTATTCGTAAGGACTATAGAGGCTTTTCCTCTCCTTGGAACGCTTTGTTTGATCTTAGGGCACTTTTCTGAGTTGCAACCCTTGGCTGAAGAGATTCTTTTTAGAGCAGAAAGTAAGGTTCGCGTTTCTGCGCCGACCGCCGACCGGAGGTCAATTCAGGAGGCATTTGCGAGGCAGAGATTTCAGAACGGAGCTAATAAGGCCACGTTTTGTGCAGTAAAACTCAAAGGTATCTCCAGACTGTTCTGCGCCAGAGAAGATTTTTCTTTCTTGCCAATACTGGCACCATTCGCCTTGCCTTCCTGTCTGCCGGAACTCAAAAAGACCGTGGCTGGGGTGTTTTTGCGTCCCCACAGAGAGAGCATCGGGTTATCCCGGTTGGATACCACAGAGTATGTAAATTGTCTACCCAAGAAAAACTGCACTTAGGTAGGAAAATCGGGCAGCTGCTTATCAATGCTTGGTTTTTCTGTCCCCTTCCCACTGGGCCCTGCAACTTTGACAACTAGCCTCACTGGGCTGGATACCCGCAGCTGGTTCGCCTATGATCTCCACCAGAACTCTGGAAAGATGAAGCCCAGGTTGGGTCCCAGAGTGGGCACGTGTCGTGACGTGGCCAAGGGGCACATCGGACGTGCCAGCGAGATTGGATCGAGGAATCTCTTGCGGGCCAATCGAGAAAGAGCATTTGGAAGGGTACATAGCACCCAGAGATGCTCCCCAGAAGTTTGCTGTAAGTTCGGGGCTTTCAACTCTGTGGTAACCAGGGAAGGAAAATGGTTGTGAGTGGCTCTGTCCCCAGCTGCTAAGACCTGAGGACAGACTGTTAAAAATTTAAATGTCATCACTACCGCTCTGCCTGGCCTGAGGCTGTTATCACAAATACGGACTTGGAGCACAGACTGCGGAACCTCTCTTGGGACAGCGGAGGGAATTGGTAGTCGCAGAATGACCGGGATAATTACTCGAGTAGAGCTAAAATTCTTCTACGGATTTTTGTCATTTTAACTGAGGTGTGTTTGGCCTAAGAATCATAGTTTAAAATTGTGATGCGTTCGGGGCTGGAGCGGTGGTTACAGCGCCTGCCCAGCATGCGCTAGTACATGAGTTCAAACCCCAGCACCATGTACACAACTAAGCCTCGGAGCAACGAAGGCCATGTGAAAAACTAAATAAAAATTGTTTCTCTCTCCCTCTCTCTCTCTCTCTCTCACTGTACCTCTTTCTTTAAAAAAAATTGTGATGCTTTCTTTATATCAAATGCTATGAAATTTGTTTTGAAGTAGTTGCTTAGATAATTTTAGCGAAACAGGTTTTCAAGCACTTTTATAATCAGAAGTAACGCAATTCTGTTCTGGGAAACAGACCAGACGCAAAGCAGCAAGCAGCACTCCAGAACTCGAGCTTATTAATGCCAGTGGGCCCAGAGGAATTTTGTACTCCAGAAATCTGAGCACTGCTTCCCAAGTTTTCACAATATTATAGGCTTTCTAACATTCTACCACAATTCTATTCCTTAACAATGTGCACTAGTATACAGTGCTTAGGTCATACTATGCTATGAGTGTATTTCTGTTTACAGGCACTGGTCATTGTATCCAGGGACCAGGAATTTTTTTTTAACATTTAAAGGTAAATGTTGACTCAAAATTAATTTTCACATTATTTTCATATTATTTGCTTTGCTTTCTTTTTGTATTGTTGTTTATTTATTTGGAGTTTGAGATGGAGATCGAACCCAAGAGCATTTTACCACTGAGCTACCTCCCCATTCCTTTTTCATTTTTGAAACAGGGTCTTACAAAGTTGCTGAGGCTGTCTTGAACTTGGGAACCTCCTGCCTTAGTCTCCAGGTTACAGGCCTGTGCCACCACACCTAGCTTATACTAATTTTTAAATAGAATATTCTCTTACCAATTATTTGCATTTTGCAATTAGTGTAAATTTTTAACTGTGGAAATGATATGTTGTCCAAATCACCAGAATTTCTCTTTGGATAAATGAGAATCCTTTATACATTTGTTCTTGGGGCATTGTAATACAATAAGAATTTCCATTGCATGCTCCTTATAACTTCATAAAATGTGCCAGAAAAAAAAAACCACTAAGTTCCCTTAAGAATATAATTCCTACTATAGAAATATTGAACAAGATGAGCATCAGAAAGAATAATGACAATCATTGATGACATACACAGAAATTTTAAAAATGTGTTCTGAGTTACTAAAAATAAAGAAGAGGGAATATTAAACGTTTTCTTTGAGATCAATAGTAGATTATAAATGTAAAATAATGACAGAAAAAAATCACAGTTTTCCAAATGAATTACAGTTGGTTCAGGCAGAGTTCATCAGAGGATACTAAAAACCACTGGGTGAAAGATTATACAACTATGGGATCTGACATGGTCTCAAAGTACCAAGCCATAATGTATTACAAAAAGGAAAAAAAATTTACCTTAAAAAAATCAATGCCTTGAACAAATGATCAAAGCTAGAATCACAAACAATAAGACATTCTTACATGGTGTGCTTTTGCTGTAATGCAATTAGGCATACTCATCATTTAAGAAATTTTCTTGCTAAAATTACTTAACATGAATTTAATCAAGTTTTGAGACAGCAGTTCTCCTTTGAGGGCTGGAACCTTAGCCTCCTGGGCACATTTAGCAATGGGCAGACATTTTGAGGGGGATGGCTGTTGTTAACTGCATCTGATGGCTAGAGACCAGGAATGCTATAAATCTACATTCAACTTATGTTGCATCCACAACATGGAATTACTATTTCAGCCAACTTTTTAACCAAAAGACCTTACAATGCTTTTAAAGGAAGAAAAGGTTATTTGGGGGATCATGGATTCAGAGGTCTCTGCAATTCCATTCTTTGGGGCCTGAGATGCGGTAGCACATCATGGCAGAAGTGTGTGGCAAAGGAAATCATTGGGGACATGGCACCAGAAAGCAGAAAGATCCACTAAACAAGGACAAAATATATACCACAAAGGCACACCCCCAGGGACCCACTCCTCCAACCACACCCTATCTACCTACAGGTACCACCCAGTTAAGCCCTATCAAGGGATTAACCACTGATTAGGTTAAGACTCTCAACCCAGTCATTTCACCTCTAAACTTTCTTGCATCGTTTCACACAAGAGCTATTGGGAATACCTAATATCTAAACCACAACAATTACCTACCACAAAATGTCAATAGTTCCAAGATGGAGAAACCCAGGTCTAGATGATGGCACAAATTTAAAAGACATAGGGGGCTATCAGAACAAATTATAAATGAAGACAGGCAGATTCGTCCAGAACATGGCATATTCTGCAAGAAAATGTAGTCTGGACTATAAAGTGTCATTGAGAGAGCCAGGCAGTGCAGTGGTGCACACCTGTAATCCCAGTGACTCGGGACACTGAGCCAGGAGAATCACAAGTTCAAAGCTAACCTCAGCAACTTAGGCCCTAAGCAACTTAGCAAGACCCTGTTACTAATATATATAATAACTAATTGTATTGTTTTTAATCTTGGGAATTTTATAGCAAAGCATTTATGGATGAAGAGTTAGGTATACTTATTTGCAAATAATTCAGAGAAATATATGTACACATACATAAACACATTAATATGTGTAAATTATATAAAACAAATATGTATATGTGTAAGTATGAATGAAGGAAAGGAGAAATGTGGCACAATATTAAAAGCGGATCAGTCAATTGGAAGGTCCAGATGCTTGTAACTTTTTTTCAACTTTTCACTAGGTTTGAAATATTTCAAAATAAAAAGGAAAAATATAAATTATATTAAATTTTTTTGCACAAAAATTTTAAGTTGAGTTAGGCACTGTCACATATCTGTAATCCCAGCAATTTAGGAGACTGAGACAGGAAGACCACAAGTTCAAAGCTAGCCTCAACAATTTAGCAAGGCCATAAGCAACTTAACAAGATTCTGTCTCAAAATAAAAAATAAAAAGGGCTGGGAATGTAACTCAGTGGTAAGCCACCCATGCTACTAGGTAGGTTCAATCCCAGGGGGAAAAAATTTAAACTGAAAGTCACTAGATTCCCTGGCAAACTCTTGCACATCATCTTATTTCTCCCTTTTAATTCATAATTTCATAGCAGTGTATGTACCTGGCTGCCGAGTTTGTGTGCTACAGTTTCAACCCCCAGAGAGAAACTAACATTCATTCCTGATTCCAAAGGGAAATTCTAGGGAAGGCACTCTGGCATGGCAAGGATAAGGAACCTACCACCCACATATCCAATCAACATGGTTTTTTTCATAAAACCTGCCAAAGGATCAACCTGCAAGAGAAGCAAGCCATCAAAAGAGTCATTTATTTACACAGGACTCTAAATGATATCTGACATAGATGGATTCATTTTAAACATATAAAAATTAAAATTGTATTATATATTTTAAATCACCCAAAGGATCTAGTTGCACCCACTAATAAAATGAATCATCACAAATAAATGTAACTTCTGAGTTCATTTCAATTTCATTGTATTCATTTTTATTTAAACAAAATCAGTCACTTTCCCACAACTTTACAACATGTCTTCAAAAGTATAAGCAAGAGAAATAGACCTCTTACTTTCACATCATAAGGCTGCATATTTTTAATTATTTAATTCATTCTAAGCTTTATACTTTGTCTTATTCCTTAGAGCCACTGAATTTATCCTTTAAGATATTTAGAATAGAAAGCTTATTTTGTTCTCACAACATAATCTGATACATTGCACAGAATGATCTGTTTTTAAAGGGAAATGGAAAAATAACCAAAATGACTTTTTAGACTTTTGCTAGAATTTTCATAGTTAATGAAATTTGCAAGATTAGTTCTGTTATTTTTCTCATCTTCCTCAAAATTACCGTTGTCTAAATATTTTAGAATCATTAATTCTCATCGAAACTTGCCATTAACACCTAACCTAAGATGCAACTTCTTTTTCAGACCTTCCCAAGAGCCCAACCATTATCATTTATTCTTGCTGTTTGGTGCTTAGCTATTTTTCAGCACACTGATGAAATTCTTATATAACTAACCTGAATAATTTTCAGAAGTATTGTTTCATAAGAAACTATGTAAAGGAAAATTAAAATGCTTTATTCTCCATATTTTTTCAACTAACATTATTTTTTCCCATTAAAGTGTTCAATTAAGTAATGAAATTAGGGTTAAAAAGTATGAAAGCTACATTTCTTCATAGACAACTACTTTTACTTTCCAATTCTCTTGAAAATTCGGATCATGTATATGTATGATCTTATTGATGCATAATTTTCTGTTATATTGATAAAAGATAGAGCCAGGATCCCAGAATATTCTGACTCCAAAACACATGTATTTAGCTCCTACATTCACAAGGAATTAGAAGAATGGTAGTATCATTGACAAGGAAAAGAAGATGAAATGAATGTACTAGTTTTAAATCTGAATCCAAAGTGACAAAACATGCCAATAATGAAGAAGAGATTTAGGCTATAAACAGATGAAGGGCAGATTTGGAGAAAATGGTTTCCTTGGAATCATCTTCCAAGATATCACTCATGTCCTTAACTTGAAGAAGCTTCTGAGAAATAGTGTAAAAACTGAAGACATGGTCAAGATTCAACAACTGAAGTAAACAATGGGAGGAAGAAGCCACAAAGAATGAGGTATGGGTGGACTGCCAAAACTAAATTGCTAAGTTAAAATGTGCTTGCTTGACAACCTGTAGACAAACCATATTGGCAACTTACTCAGCCCATTCTACACATCAGTATTCACATTATCATCATCACCACCACAATAATATCTATTGAATGTGCTAAATATTTTCTAAATAAAAATGAGGAAACAGGATGATTGGTGTCAAATTACCTTTTCAAGGTAGCAATGCCATTACATGATAAAGCTGGAATTTAAATTCAAATTTGTCCAACAATTGCACCACTCTCTTAACCAGAACGCCATTCCCAGCGCAGGAGACAAATTGAGATGTTTTTTCTTCTTCCTTCTTCCTGCTCACTAGCTGTCAGAACATTAGCTCTCATACTGTGGTTCAGGGGGGTGTTTTTAGGCCAAAAATGGGCTTTGAGACCCTGCTCACAAAGTCCAACTCTCTTCCCTGTTTCCAGAGCTAATATGAGAACTTGGACCACCAGCCAGGAGTCACTGCTGCTAATTTTTGCTACAAAGGACTTGGATGTGAAATTTTTCTGTACTGAGAAGAAATGAAGCAAGTGTATGTACATTTTTATTCCTAAAATATCTTAGTACTAAATAAAGGGTGATTATTACTGATAGGAAAAGAGGCTGAAAAGGGAGAACAAGAAGTGCAGAAAGAACGAATCCAGACCTCAACAGATCAAGGTGATTTATGGAAATAGTTGCAGGGACACACTTTCCAAGAGGAAAATGGCCCTCTGGCTTTCAGATAGGTGGTCTTTTAAGGACTGAATTGTCGGGGTGAGGGGGTCACAGCGAAGGTTTTTTGGTCAGATTGTTTATTTTAGTAGAGTGAGGATCCTCTGATAAGGGCCCAAGATACTAGGTTCCAATAAGGGCCGAGTCTGTAAACTTCGAGGCTGTGACCTTTGGGTCTGTAAATGAGCCTGTAAATTTCAAAACAGTGGCAAGGGGTTTTGCTGCCTGACTGAGTGGCTTCTGGTAACTTTCCATATCCATCAATTACTTTTCAACACAGTTTTTTTAAACCTCTCTCTTCATTGGAAGCTACCCATTTCTACAAAGTGCCCATTTTCTACATTTTAAGAAAGACCTTTAGATACCAGTCAGCTCATGCAGAAGAATATCATGTGAGTAGAGTTTAAGGGAGGTGTTCAGTGTGGTTAACTCTGTCCGTCAAGTACTATTTAAAAAAAAAAAAAACTTGGCTACTCTCCTAAAATCCAAATAACAGTAGTTTTATAATGTATTGGCTCGTTAAGTCTTTTTGCCATTCAATTTCAGGTTCTTATTTATTAAAATGGGTTTTACTGCATTATCAGTTTAATAATATAAATACGAGAAACAGAGATTTCAAATGTGATTTGATTTCTTCTTCCTGGAAATGAAAACAAAACTATGGTAAACAACCATGTCTTTTCCCACACTGTGCCACAAGCCTAGAATTCTCAGTTCAGGCACATCTCCAGTTTATTTCTGAAAGCAGACTTGTGTGGTTTGTTTAGAGTGCTACAGTACTAAGGGGAAACACATGAGGGTCGGTCGCTGAGGATTGCCTGTCCAATAAGGAAACCAAAGATAGTGGTGTAGAATCTTCAGACACGGAAGATTGAATTTTGTATTCCATACTTGGCAAAGATGTAATAAATCGTCTCAAGTGTAATATTTTGACTATAATGCACAAGTAAATAACAGTATGTTAACTTTCTTTTTAGACCAGAATAATCTTTGCTAAACAGTGATGAAGAAATGATATGCATCAATTTGGACTATTCAGCTTTAACATACATTCACCAGTGTTCCATGCATCTGAATCTTGTACCCAGCACAGTTTGGTACTATGTGATTCTTCAGTAATACTGGCACAATTAAAAAAGCTTCACATAATGTTTGTACCCCACTCTTCCCACAAAAATTGATAAAATCTGCAAAGATTATGCAGTTAAATGTGGTAATTATGTATACTATTTCTTAAAAAATAAATTGTGGAAGAAAAATTGATTCCAGGAACTTTGGATATTATATATAACTTTAATGTTCATAGACAACCTATGGGGCAACATGGATTAGGATTAAAATACATTTGGTATTTAATCCACTTCTTGTGATTAATTACAAGTACTTTTTTTAACTAGTGCATCTTACACAGAATAATGGGTTTCTTTGTGGCATATTTGTGCACACCTACAATGGAGATTAACCAGTTTCATTCCCCAATGTCTCCCTTGCTCTCCTCTCCTGCCTCTCCATGGCCTCTTCTGCCCTAGTGATCTGCCATGTACTTGCATGGCATCCTTTTCTAGCTTCTATACTTAAGTATCTTGATAAATCTTAACAACAAAGCTGTGTGTGTGTGCGTGTGTGTGTGTGTGTGTGTGTGTGTCTACGTGTTTAAAATCCCCATTTTACAGAAGAGGAAACTGAGGCCTGGTGTCTTGCTGGTTAATGCAGAGCTGGAGTTTATACCTAAACTGCTGATAACACATCATCCACCCTCCACCACCTTCTCAACCCCATTTGACATGCACATACCATTCCAACTATGTTTTTGTGGTTTTTGTAAACTGTCAAAGCTGCCTTGTATTTTAAGCGGCATGAGGGGACTTAGAAGCTATAAGAGATGAAGATTCTGGGAATAGCAAAGAATAAAACATTATACAGGGCATCCAGATTGAAAAGGTTAAAGATCTCGAATTGTAACATCAACAAAACTCTATAAGGATACTTTGAAATAGATGCTTTGGTAAATGTTTGTGCAAAGGATGAAAATTGGAATAATTTAATAGTGCTTTTGCTTCACTCAAAATGAAAGGAAGATAAGGTAGCAGTTTAGTTTTAGTACAGAGAAGTTATCCAAATAATTCCTCCAAATACCCTTTAAAATTCTAAGCCATTAAGTAAAATCGTTGCTAATTAAATGTTAATTATAAGTAATTTATTAGCATGATCCACATCTTCACAGGCCTTATCTGCCTGCAGGTTCAAATGAGGCTTCATTAGCATGTGTACTCAAATTTTATTGTCACTATTCACAACATAACCACAGGATTTGAGCATCATCTTTCTAACACCTACTCCCTCGTAGGTAATAATTCATTACAGTTTTGGGAAGATTCCTCAGGAGCTGTGTAACATACAGGCAGTAACAAATCACTCTCTTTTGTTCTGGTCTCTTGTTTCTATCTACTGCTCACAAGGCCTGGAGGGAAGTATCTGAATGTTATAATTGCTGTAGTCACTTCTTTGCTTAAGGGATTGTCTACTACTGCTGCCAAACCTTTAGGACTTCAATATGTCATACAGCAAAGTGTTTGTTTCCTCCACTGTTTGTGTATTAGATGGGATCCCTCTCCAAACCATGGTTGTGCTTGGGTCACCTGGGAACCAAAGAAGCTCTCTTCACTCAGTGGTCTCATGGATGTCTTTTTAAGTACCTTTAACTTCAGCTCCCTGATTTCCTACAGCTCAAACAAGAAACTGCATGACATAGCGTTAAGGAACAAATACCACATTGTCTTGCTGAAAACTACCTCATACATCCAGCTCATATAAGCAGATGTCAAGGAAATCACAAAGCAAGTCTGTTTTTCAGACATACCTACATTTTTAAAATCCCAGCTGGGAAACATTCTCCTTCAATATTAATTTTATTTTTTTTTCTGGTCTCCCCACCCACTGCTGCTGCTACAGGGGATTGAACCCAATGGTGCTCTATCACAGGGATACAATATTCACAGCCCTTTTAGTTTTTATTTTGAGACAGGGTCTTGCTAAGTTGCCCAGGTGGAACTCAAACTTGGAATACTCTGGTCTCATTCTCCATAGTAGCTGGGATTACAGGTGTGTGATACAGTACGTGGCTTCCAATATTAATTTTAATAATTCAAGCTTTTCCTATGTAATAATTGTCTTTTATGTAGATGAACAGTTTTAAATACCTTAAGACTTTTCTAATCAATGAACAAATTCTGGCACATTTTATAGGATATGTATAAGGAAAGTTACTATAGAATTGAGATTCAGAAAACCTGTGTTCAACTTTTGACATTGTAATACATTGTAGTACAGTAGAGTGGCCTCACTTTTTTTTATTTCTCTGACACTCTTATTCAGAGGCTTAAATTTCTTTTTTTTTTTTTTTTTTTAGAGAGAGAAACAGAGAATCACTTTCATTTATTTCTTCATCTGGCTTTTGTTTCTCCAACACCCAACCATAGATGTGATACTGGGGCTCCAACCTGGGTTCCTGCATATGACAGATAAGCACTCCAATCGCTGAGCCACTGCTCCAGCCCTTAAATATCTTAAATAGTTCAGATTATAAAATTCTCTAGACCCTCTTACTTTCTACAATTTCAAATGTAATTATTTCAAATTATGAGTAGTTGATAAATTATATTTTCCCAAGATGTCAGCACTGACATTATTTTATCTTATGATTGATCTTCTGATAGTGTGATTGCCAAATGCTTCACATAAGAGGTGAAGTTTACGGATCCTCCATATGGATCTTTGTGATTTGTTTTTTTTACCAGAATGTGATGGAAATAAGACTGCTTAATTTTTTAGGCTAGATCACCAAAACGCAAAACAGCTTCTAAGTAATGCCTCTTTCTCTCTGTATCTATCACTTATTTATTTATCTCTCCATCTATCATCTGCCTAGCTACCTCACTGCTTGCCCACCCATCTTATCACTATGTTGTGAGGAAGCTCAGGAGGCAGAGAGGCCAGGTGTTAGTGTCATAGTCAACTACCCTAGTTAGGTGCCCAACCAAAACACTCTCTACTGCCGGCCCTGTGAGTGAACGAGCCTTCAAGTGAGTCAAACTTCAGCCTTTGGATCATCCAGCTGAGGCTTCAGATTCTTTGGAGCAGAGAAAAGCTGAGTCTGCAGTGTCCTGTCTGATTTCCTAACCCACAGGAAATGTGACAGAATAAGTGATTATCATGATTATCATTGTTTTAAGATACCAAGTTTAGGGCTGGCATGGTAGTTCAGTGGTTATGGTGCTTGCCTAGTATGCACAAGGACATAGGTTCAAACCCAAGCACTGCATTCACAACAAAGTGTCAGAGCAATGAAAGTCACATGAAAACTAAATAAAATTGATTCTTTCTCTCTCTTTCTATGTCCCTGTCTCTTAAACACACACACACACACACACACACACACACACAAAGTTTTGGGGTCAATTTTTAAGTAAACACAGTAACTTGAAACTAACACATACAGATTGTCTACTCTATGCCAGGTGCGCTTCTTAGGCTCCTTATTTGCATTCTTTCCCTTAGTCCACACTATACCTCAATATTTGCTTTTACGTTGTGTTATTGGATGTGTGTGCAATTTATTTTATGCCAAATTTTTGGTCAGTAATTCAGCTCCCAGGCATATCGTTGTCCTCTGGGAAAAATAATATTGCTTTAAGATTTTTCATCTCCTAGTGCTGTTCCCAGAAATGCCCTGTACTGTCTGATTATTACATCATTCATGAGGTAATGAAGACCCATTTCAGGGCTGATGCTCAGATAGAAATGTTTTGATAATTTCTATTTCTTTAAATCTGTTTTTTAAATGATTAGAATTAAAGTCTACACTGCCTTATATCTGTAAAGTTTAATTCTACAAATAACAATATAATTCTTTTTCAGTTTCCTTTGAAAAGGAAGAATTTTGTCACTACTCTAAAATATTTCTTCCACCTCTTCTCTCATAATAATTAATATTATTTTTTCTTACACATTGCTGAAGTTAACAAGTATAAGGAAAATATAGCCACACTTTTAATTTAAAAATATATATATTTTATGCCAAACTCTAATTTGTTACAGAAATGCAGCTGGGGCTTATAGCTAGTATTTAAGTAAGATATTTATTTCCCCCAATCAGTCTCTATAATGCAAAAATAAAAATAGTCAATATAGAAATATATTTAAATTATATATATACCCATACATATTGATGTGAAAGTTAAATTTTATGTATTAATTATATTAGTGCTATTAGTATGAGATAAATATTCATATTTATTATAAATATTACATATAGATATTGCAAATATTATTTCTGAGGTGTCACATGCTTAATGTGTTATTATTGAAATATTTGAGGTGGAAATTCAAACCATTTTGAGTTCAAGGCAGCAATTTAAACGGCTTTGTTTTATCGGCCATCAACAAATAGAACAGATGCAGTATTTTGTTGACAGATAATGTTCAGTGTTATATTGAATCTTGAGCTAGAAACACTGGTGAATATTAAAGTCATAAATAATTCAATCCTTTGTAGCATCAGAGTATGACCTCAAAATAACCCTGTTCAATCTGAAGCCACCATAATGGCCCAAAAGTTCGGCAAGGCCAAATCATGCCCTGCCATATTTAGTAACATGCTATAATACAGCGTTTCAACAAAGAAAATACAGTTAGCATAATAATCAGACATTAGCTGAAATGCACAAGGAGTTGTTGACCCAGAACAAAAAATCCACAGAAAGAATGTGTTCTGAAGGATACTGACAAAGTAATTAAAATAACTAGAGAAATAGACCTAGCTTAAAACTTAGCAAGTCGTAAGGCCTGTCTTAGTCACTTAACCTCTAACTTATGCTCCCTGATCCTTACAAGCTATTTTAATATTCAGTTATTCAATAGAATAAACCCACAGCGTTGCCAAATTTAATTCCAGTGTTCCTGCCATAAGCACTTCTACCCCAATCCCAAACTTCGCTTATTTACTTAATGTGCTAATGTCTTCTCCTCTTTGGTGGCCCTTAACTTACTGTGCCTTGAGTGTCCTCCTTTTCCTTTCCACCTCAGATGCTATTCAGGCAACCCTCACCTATTTTACCTAGACACAACTGCTGCCTTCTGCCTCTAGTTCACATGCCATTTTATACAAATATTTCTACAGTTTTCATTGTGCTACACAGATATAATTTGTGTTTATATACTCATTTTTGAGATGTCAGGTGCTTAGTGTCAGGAATTATTTCACCCTTTTACTGCCAAAAATGGTCACAGGGCGTGGTGTAGCCTCGGAAGTTAGACATGTGGTTTGAATACTGACTCCATCTTTCATTACCAGTGTAATACCAGAGAGCTACCTCACTTCTCTCACCCTTACTATCTTCTAATGAACCCTCTGGGCATGATTGCTTTGGGAATTGAATGAGATTAAAATACATGTACAGTGCCTGTTATAAGCAAGTACTCAATAAACATTAGTTACTAAATGTAATAAATGTTTGTCTTCATCTGATTGAGATGTTTACTCTAGGTTAGATCAGACTCAAATTAGTGTAGTGATGCTATTCATACTTTCTAGATTAAAAGAACATCATGTAACTATGTATGTTATCCAAAAAATCCCCAGTGCATCATGAAATGCAGCTTTAAAAAATGCCTAAGAGGCCAGGTTTGATGGCACACACCTACAATCCCAGTGGTTCTGGAGGCTGAGGCAGGAGGATAGCAAGTTCAAAGCTATCCTCAGCAACTTAAAACCGTTCTCAAACTAAAAAATGAAAAGGGCTGGGGATATGGCTCAATGGCTAAGTGCCCCTGGATTCAATCTGTGGTATGAAAAAAAATAAAACAAAAAGAAATGCCTAAAGATAATATTTGAGTTAATACTTTTATCTGTTCCAGGACACCATCAAAATGACAAAATTATCAACATCATTATAATAGTTGTGAATTACACCAAGTTCATTCCCTGTGATCTTTCTATATTAATAAGAAGTACATTTACATTAATTTTCTAAAATTTAAATATGAAAATGGATACATTATTAAAATAAATTTTATATTTTATTACATATAAAGTTTAAAAATATATCAATTATTTAATATTTGGAATTGATGATTAATGGTAAAGAAATAGGAACCACAACAAGAGTTTTCTATTGTATTTTCTTATAAAATAGCAAAGGTGTTATGCTTAAACCTATACTAAATACTAAATAATGTAAATAGCAATATTTTAAACTATGCATCTACAGGCTCATATGAGACATAATTACACAGCAGAGACCACAATCTAGGACATGAACTGTCCCAGGCACAGCAGGCCAAGTGAACTTGGTGTGGAATCTGACTAGGCTCCCACTGTAGGTCCAGGAACTTGAAACATTTTGCATTTTTCAGTAACTTGTACTGAGGAAGAATTTAGTATGAATAATTGACTGGTAACAAGTTAACTTTGTTCAAGGCCCTGGACACTAATAATAATGAGCTACCAATTGCCTGAAGTCAGGACAGAGGCTGAATGAAGTGGAAATGTGTATGTAGAGCAGAGAAGTTGGGAGTTCTTCCAAGGGGATCTGGAGAGTGTTTCAGAAACACAACAGAAATGAACCTCATCACTCATCCATACCAACACTTTGTCTTAAAGGTATGAGGATATTTCCCTCCTCCCCACAAGAAAAGGCAAAGAAACCTCAGGACAGCCTCTAGTGCTTCAAAACTGCATGCAGGAGATATAAGGTGGGAATTGAAGAGAAAATGATACTGTTCCACATTTCCCTCCATTATCACTACTCTTCATTTCTTCTTGTATTTAAGCTCTTTTCAGAAATGTCAAGCAAATAGCCAGTATGAGACATTACTTCAGAATGCACATTCCATCTACAAATAGTTGAGGGTTTCAATCCTGGTTATATATAAACTGTAAGGCTCTTAAAATTCAAGCCTCTTAGGAAAGCCTAAGTAAATTCATTCATTCTGAAATTTAGACCTTCCAACAGATGAGCACTTAAAAATTGATTATTCCAACTTTAACAAAGTAAAATGAGATTTCCCGTTAAGTGTTAATAGGTGGAATTAAATGTAATAGATAAAAATGTAAGCAGGTTTATAATGCCTTGATTTTATATCATTTTTGTTCATCAGACTTCAAACTAGTATATTTTTATTCTTATTGCAGCACTGTAGGTGATTTTTTAATCTTCATTTTATTAATGAAAAAATCAAAATGTGTGTGTGTGTGTGTCTGTGTAGTTAAGTAATTATCTCTTGTTAATTTGGAATGAGTTAAAAGGAGAACTCAGGGATTCCCAAGGAATTCAAGACACTAGATATACTAACCATCATAAATTCTCAACCAGTGGCCTTAGCTGTGATACTTGCTATAATGTTGATTAAGATAAAAGTACAAAAAATAATACTGACTAATTACAAAAACTTAAAGTATAAAGTATAATATTATAGGTACCATCAGGAGGTATTAAGTTAGGGATCATTGGGGCTGTAGCAATGGCTCAGCGATTACAGCGGTTACAGCGCTTATGCTGCGTGTGCGAGTATGCGAGTTCAAACCCCAGCACTGCGTACACAACGGAGTCTCACAACAACAAAGGCCACATGAAAACGAAATCAAATTGATTCTCTCTTCATCTCTCTCTCTCTTCACTGTCACTGTCTCTTTAAAAAAAAAAGTTAGGGATCATTAAAGTAGTTACAGGAACGTGACAGAAGTAGCAGAGAAATTTCCTTCTCACTGAAGGAAATATACTAAGGGACATAGAGTCGAAATCTTATAGAAATAATATTGGAAGTTCTTTTTCACAGCAGAACTCCATCAAATACCTACTTTCTCCAATTCTTCTCCTCCCATCCTCACTGAAACCCACTGCATTTTGCCCCATTACTTCACTGGAACTGCTTTTATCAAGGTCTGCACATTGCTGAATCTCATGCTTAATATTTCCTGTTTTGACCTGTCAGTCTTAACAATGAGCACAGTCTCATTTTATTCCCTGATGCACATTCTTCACTTGGCTTTCAGGACACCACATTCTCATGGTTTTTCTTACATAAGAAGGAGCAACTTCATAGGAACTGACCTATTGGTAAGATATTAAAATATATTTCTGTTCTCAGGAAGGCATTCTTTTCTAATGTCCTATAATCCAAGATGCCCAGGGTTCAGTGATCTGAAGGTTTGCAATATTATAAAAATAAAATTCTCTGCACTGTGCTTTAAAAGTGTAAACAAAGCAGGAGGTGGAAAACCTAGCATAAGATGAAATTGGCTTTTAAAAGTAGTCTGACGGTCTGGCTCCTACCTAACATTTCTTGTTATAAATTCTCTCCCTGCAAAAGGGGATAATTATCTTAATTGCAAATATTCATTGGGCATGCAGCTTGGGGGCCAAAAATTGATTGTCTCTTGCCTCTTCACCTGTGCACCATATGTTCATTGTGCTGTGAGTCAAAGGCCACAAAAAGGCCCTGAAACTGAGGTCTGGGCAAATAAAGAAGAAACTGAATGTAGTCGGCAAGAAGTACAAATTCCTGCCCAGTAGCCAAGTAGGAAAACTGTAACTGAAAAAGATCAACAGACTTGGTGATTAACCCATGCAATTACAGACTCACAGCCAACTAAATTTTCAGGAAAATTGCATAGCCAAAGAAATCTTAAGCTTAGTAAACAAAAATTGGTAATTATGCAACCTTTAAGTCCCAAGTAATCTCTCGGCCTCCTTTCAGTGATGTCCTGGTAAATGATAAAATTGACTGTGGAGAGAGGATACCTTGATTCACAGCATTTGCTGATTCTTGCAGCATAAACACTCTCCCCACGGTGCTGAATGTAGAGTTGAGAAGAGATTGGCTCTCACTCGCCTGCTAAAGATGTACATCCACCACAAGGGGCTTCCATGGACAATACTAGACTTGGGAGGTTTTCCAGAAAAACAATTAGAGGCAGCCAGATTGGCTTTCCAAGCAATTCCCTTCACTGCCCAGGCAAAAGTTCCTTTTCTGCAGAATATAATATTGAATTTAAGTCCTTGATGAGTTGTTTCTCCTTTTATCCTCTCCTCTGCAAGAGTTTGAAATTGGTACTAATATAACTCAATCTATAATTGCATTTTGAGTATATTGAGAGTGACTTATCATTTATCTGTAGGTTCTCAAAACCTGAGAATTATGTACACACCTATTTGAAAACATGCATAATCCTGATACCTACATTTAGAATTAGAAGCAGTAACTAGACCAAATACTGGGTTGTCTCTTTGGGGAAGGACATCCTACACATGGAAGTGTGTCATTACATGCCAACCTAAGGCATGTTTGGAAATTCATATATTCAAAGAAAGGTGTGCATTGACATTGACTTAATCAGAAGATGCACTTAATTGATGGTCTCTAAAAGCAATTAACCCTCTTATGCTAATAGTATAATATTGGATTTCTTCTAGGATCCCACTTTTCTCTCATTATAATTTTATCTTCTCTCAGTATAATTTCATCTCTTGTTCCTGGGGTAAATATGTTTCTCAGACCTGACCAATCTGACTATTGATTTCCTCTAGAGAGTAATTTGACCTAGGATGGACATATGACCCCTGTTGCTCCAGTAAGAATGAAATCTAGGACTTCTGGAATGACAAGTAGGAAACATTTTCTCTTTTTATTTTTTTCCCCTAGACTTAAATCTCCAAAGTTATAAGCCTGAAGATGCCAGAAGCTAGCAGTTGGAACCTTAAAATGACGATCCACAATGGGCAGCATTGTTGAAAGAATACATCCAGTTATTTTAGCCCCTGGATCAAGCCAAACTTGAAGAAACTACATTGAACAAACCAATAAGAACTTCAGCCCATTTAGTTTGGATTTTCTTCGTCTTACAACCACTTCAAGTGCTTCTTTTAGTGTGTTTCAAATTTACAAAAAAGATTCTCCACATTATAAAACCTTTATATTTTAATATGTATGCTTTATCAAATTCCCTTAGCCACAATCTACTTCTTTAATTAAATGGAATGCTACCACTTCATAGAAGCACAAATAACATTTAAAAAAGATAGAATACTGATTACTTTATTCCCTATGTGATATTTTTTCAAAAACTCCAGAAAATTAATGTATGAAACAAACACTGGTATATTTTATGTTTATTAAGTTTAATTGAAAAATTGAGATTTCCACAGTAGCTGATATCTGTGGTATTGCCCCAGCCCTGTCAACTTATGATCAAAAATCCTACTGCTATCAAAATCTTGTCTTTGCTGTGCTCCATTCAATTTTATTGACCCTCAGACCTGTCAGATATTTTTTCACAATGGAAATAATTAAATAATTTACATTATTATAAAAGAAGAAGGACACGTTCTACTAAAATATCCCCTTTTGCCATGACACACAGAAACAGTTTGGAATAAGCTGACCTGTTGTGTCCTTCAGATGGAAACTGTACTGGAAACTTCCACTGTCAAATTATTTCAACAATACTAATGACTTGTCTTTAAGCCAGAAGTTAAAAAAATATGTCTTGGAAGAGCATATAATTTTGCTTAAAGATGATTCAGTAGAATCTGATATAGGTAAATTGCAATCCATACATAAGTTAATATATATGTTTCTAACATTTAATGATCTATAACATAAAATAATATATTTGGTCTTCCATTGAACTGATTGTTACATTTCCTTTTTCTTAAACAATATGTTTATTTAACATTTTGTCTTCCCATTCTTATATTCATAAAGAATGTTTTGTTCTCCCTACTGCGTGAAAGTCTGGTAAATTCCAAGGTTTGGTCATAAAGTACCAAAATTCAGTTATTAATGTCGGAAAGACTAGAGTTGAAAAGAAGAAAGCAAAGAATTTGGAAAATGAAAAGGGAAGAGATTAGGAACTAAACTTATGTCTTTAAAAGAAAATTGGGCTGGGGTTATAGCCCCATGGAATATCAGTTGTCTAGCCTGTAAGAGGCCCTGGGTTTAATTCTCAATACAGCAAAAGAAAAATATTTAGGCACTTAATGGGATATAGAAATACAGGGTACATTTGCTCTTATTCTGCTGTGCTAAGGCTAATTCAGTACTTATTCAGAGCTCAGAGAGCCCTCTCCAAAAAAAAAAAAAGATAAAATTAATCAAAACATCTCAAGTTCCTTTTCCTTGAGATACAAGTGAATTTCCTCCACCTAGTTTATAAATTTGCAAAAGAAAGATACTTTAATTACCACCAGTTAAAACCAAATGGCTTTTCTACTCTGCACTGGAATTGTTGCAAGAATTTGGGGGATTTGCCTAAGGGAAACTGTTGTGAAACATTTATTTAGTTGGAGTTTGGTGGTATACATTTATGTTGTCCATAGGTACTTCCCTAAAGAGTTGGTTTTGCTAGACATCCCAGTGTAGGAAGATTCCTGGAAGGCATTGTGCAAACCCACCCAAAAACATCATTGACAAATTGGTTAATGAGTACTATCAGTCAAGCCATCTTTAAATGTCCTGAAATTTTACAACTCATCTATGAAAGAGATTTGATAGTGGTTTCCCAAACTTAGCAGCAATATTAAAATTATATAAGAACCTATCAACAAGGAACTTTGAGCTGAAACATTTCTATACTTTCAATAAGAATAAAAAAGCTTAAATAATAAACTATGCTAGAGGAAAGGATGATCTTTCTATTCTCTAGAGTAAAAATTGCATTCTGAAATTAACTGTCATAGGAAGAGATAACCCAGGACTGTATACTTCACTGTGTATGTGGTCCTGGGGTTGGAACCAATATCCTTGTGCATGCCAGGCAAGCACCATAACTGCTGAGCCACCGCTCCAGCCTTGTCTCTCTCTTTTTTTTAAACATTTTGTCAATTTTCTAGTTTTTGTAATCTTTGTAATATTTTTTCAATCTTTTGAGATTTGTAACTTTTGTGACTTCCATTATTTTCCTAAATAAATAATTTCTAACAAATATTACATGCACAATTTTGTAATCCTTTTCTTAAAGAAGCTTCCTCCCTCCAACCCCAAATTGTGTAAACTTCAGTACACACAAAATCAGGATCCACACGTGCCTTCAAAATAAACATCAATACAATTCTATCTGAATGCAAAGTATAAAATCACATCTTTCACTCAGAAGTTTCCAAACATCTAGATGTTTTGCTAAATTTTTAAAAACATTTAATGAAAATGTTTAGCATCCAATTGCCATAATCAATGTCTGGCATTCTAAGAATTAGCATGTGAGAATGGGATTTACAGCCTCTGCTGATTCCCCAGGTAGTGAAACATTTGTTTGAAGTTTCAGCCCTGCTAAAAATTAAAGAAAGTTTTAAATTACTCTGGTTATCACGGAAAATCATTTCTGGCTCCTTGCTTCCTTGTCATATGGTTCTTCTCATCTAAACACAGCAAGTTCTTCCTTTACATTTGTATTCAGTATCTTTTGGCTAAGCATAAAAGTCACTATCAATTTCTCACCAGTTCCTGAACATTCCTAAGTTGAAATTATTTTAGAGTAGTTATTCATGGGGCTTGCAAGTTGAAATGAAAAAGCACTGAAAATCAATTTCATTATAAGCTTTGAAGTAAAGGGATGTTGCATCAAAAAACTTGACTGGTTGGTAGGTGGTATTTACTTATTTTATTCTGGAATGCTACAGCACAGCAGCTTTTAAACCACTGAAAAACCCAGCTGGTGATTTTCTGAATGCATTCCCTGTACATAATCAGGGAAGTCTCAGCTTGACTGAGTGTTTGCACAGAATTCACTGAAAAAGAATACATCTGTATTATTTCATGGCGGTGACTTCATTTATAACATTTTGTACTTCTGTTCTCATAGTGGCTGCTTCAGTTAACGATCCTGTTCTGTCGTGGGTTGGATGTTTTCCCTGGTGGGTATCAAAATAGTGCGACTAACAAACGGTTCTCAAAACCCCGAGGACAGTTCAAAAATCAAAGTTTACAGTATTTAATGGGCCAAAAGCCTAAGATTTTAAAACCACGCGTACACAAGCAAAGCGATGTGGAGAATAGCAATCGACAGTCCGTGATTTTAATACAGTGAGGTATCAGTGGCATACTAACTTTTATGAGAGCCCCAAGCTCTGCCCTAGCCCTATCCACTCCAACTAGTGAAAAAACTCAAGGACAAAATGGAGTCCCAAGCACACCAAACCTAATGCTTAGTATTAAAAGGAGACATTTTGGTGGAAATTACAAAGACACAATCAATACAGTTCTGATGAGACCATCTGCCTCCCTTCCTAAGGTTCACACTGTTCCCCTCAAAGGGCCTAGTGGATCAAGACAGAGCCTGAAGGTATTTCCTGATAGGAACCACACCTACCCCACATTAAACAATGCAGTCCTTTGGAGTACTGGGTATCTAGCCAAGAGAGGGCTATCTATAAGCAAAATGCTTTTGGAGGGTGGAAGGCTTAGCAGATGACAGACTAGAGCAAGGGAAAGAAAACACAAGCCCCTCTCCAGTCCTTATATAAAAGGCTTTTTCTCTCTACCTAGTTCTTACGTGAAGTGGTAGGGGGTCAAGCAGAGTTCTTTTAGCCCACCAAACAAGAACCAAGGATTAGAACCCTAAACTCTCTTCTGTGTAATCTAAAGGAATATTTCAAAATCTCCTGTCCGACTACATCACCTTGCAGGTAACCAGACAGCAGTTTTGACCAAAGCATAGAAAACCAGCTTGCATGTTACATGGCTGCAGAATCAGGCAGGTAACATGACTAACCCAACACACCAGGGCTAAGGAAAACAATGGCATGAATGCTGGGATGAGTGATTGGAGGAGGCAATGTCCACCTTAGTTCTGTCTGACAAAGACAGAACTAGCCTAGGGATGGGCTAGGCAAAGCCAGCCCTGGTGATTGCCAAAATCATCCCTTCTAGGAATTGGCTGTGTTATAATGATTATATGTATTGTGAATTTGCTCAAACTGAAACTCTCTGATTGTTATGAGAATTCTATTGTTTAGACAACTGTTGCGGATTGTTGGGAAGGATACTTGTTATAACACATATAGAAATCATGGAAAACAAAGCTATACTGGCTTTAAAATAAAATTGGATATAAGAAGCAAAATAATTAGAACTAAGGAACAAGGAAACAACATAGGTGAAACATTTACCAATACCATCCTGAGTGCTAACATTGTACTGTGAACTTTGAGAGAGAAAGGTGTGTTTACCTTTCCTGTTGTTACAGAGGATGAGCTTTAACTCTCTAGTAGTAAATAAGATATGTTTGTCTTTCCTGGCTTAGAGGAGATTGAGTTTTAACTCCTTAGTGGCAATTAAGACATGTTTACCCTTTTTGTCTCTGTAGAGGTTAGGCTTTAACCTTTTATCCCATAAATTAGGATGCACAGATATTTTATAGGATTAACATTTATAGGACCTAGGATAGCTATGGAATATCTAGTGAGTTTACAATAACAAAATAGTTTTAGGTTAGTAATTAATAGGGTATAGGAATAATATAGCCTATAACATAGTCTAGCTAAATAAGAAACTTTTCATTTATGCTAAGATAGGGCTTCTAGACTAATGCAGTGCAGTGAGCTTCAAGGCTTCTCTTAT
>PVKS010014216.1:0-48859 GCA_004027875.1 Aplodontia rufa | reverse complement strand
CCCAAGGGGGGGGGACGTGGAATGGCATCAGCCTTGGCTTGTTCTGTCATTATACTTTTATTCTTGATTGTTTGATGATGAATCCCTTTGTAATTGTAAGACCACGTTTAATGAATTTAAAAAAATCTATTTGGGGGCAGAAAGAGAGAGGAAAAACTCAAGGGTAAATCATACGATAAAAAATTCCAGGAGGATTCAGAAGGAAAGATGAGAGTTAGAGTTGTGTGCAGTTATGAATTCCACTGAACAGGTAAATAGCTGTATCCCCAACTCTTACTCTCATTAAGCCATATATTTACTTAGGCTGCCCAAAAAGATGTATTTTCAAACAAAGCCACTTTCTTATTTGATGTAGAATGAGAAAACACTTTCTAGTTTTACTAAGTCTTTGGAGGTCAGAAAATTGAACCAAGCAACTAGGACTAACACCAATGTGGAAAATGATATGTTTTTCTTTCAAAAGTACAAAATATGGTACAGATTTGAGAATGGGTGTCCAGGAATGGAGAACGTACAAGTAGACTCACAAGCAATATAACCTTCTTGGCACCCACCCTGCCTCTTCTTTAGATCTCTCATGCACAGAATTCTCCTCAGATCTGTGGCTCAAGTTCATTCCAGCTGTCAACTCTTTGTACCTCCAATTTTATCAGTGATGCTTTCTAGAGAACAAAAGAAATCAGTAAGAACCTTCTTATGTTTCATCTAGAAAATTAAAATGTCAAACTGGTTGGAGAAAACAGCAACATTGAATCCTAGAAATGGAGACCATTTCTGTCTCCCTTTGACAGGTAAGCAAATAGAAGTTCAAAGAAGAAAAGGTCACTGAAAGGTAAACCGGTAATCTGAGATTTATTTCCAGGTCTGTACAATTCCTCATCCAAGTCCTAACTGCAGAACAACACTGCTGCTCATGACACCGTGACGCTCACCTCCCAGTGAGATTCTCTTTCCCCAGCTCTGAGTGAACTGCAGAGTGGAAACCTCTTTCCCCTTATCCCACAAGAATGAGCTTCAACAGATTGATACTGATAACATCATATTTACTTCTGCCCCGTAATGAATAATGTCAGCATCTATTTTTAAAAAGTGACATTGTCAGCCTTTGCATTATTTTCTCACGGTTTGTTTTCCCTTCACTTAGCCAGTCCTTTGCGATACACAGAGTTTTGAAGCCCAAATGTCAGTTAGCCAAGCCACATGGAGACACTTGATAGGTTTGAAATGACTTTGAATCTGACTGGTCAAGTAGGAACTTTACACCACTGTGTCCCTTCTCTTAACAAAAAGTCTTCTCAGGTGTTTGTGATCATCCTCAAATAGGTACCTATGAATCCACCTTTATGTCTGCCTTTCCCATCCTTTCTTGCTTTGGTTCATGACAACTGGACCAGCAACTTCTTGGAAAGCTACTTTAAGGACTATTGCAATGAATGACTTCCATGGCTTTATTTTGCCTCCAGAAGCTTGCTTTCTTTCTTTCTTTCTTTCTTTCTTTCTTTCTTTCTTTCTTTCTTTCTTTCTTTTTTTAAGAAAGAGGGGACAGTAAGTGAGAGAAAGAGAGAAGCAATTTTTTATTTAGTTTTTCATGTGACTTTCATTCCTCGGACACTTGGTTGTGTACGTGGTGCTGGGGTTTGAACTGTCGTACTCACAGTGCTGGATTTCACCTAGGAGTGAGAATTGTCTCTGAAGCTCGCTACTCTGCTTTTGCATTTGAATCCAGCAGCAGCACTGTTTGTGTCCGTGCTCCATAGAAGTATATTGTCTACACCAACACTCCCTGAGGTTTAGCTCAGCCAGCCAAACTTCCTTAACAAGCAGTCATAAAACTGAAAGCACAGGCAATAAAGAGGTCTATATTAAGCTTGTATGTGCACTAAATTCCTATTTATATCAATGGTTTTCAAATGTTATGTCTTTCAGAATCACACAGAGATCTCCTTATCAAGGATGTCATAAATTTGTTTAATACAGTAGCACCCTTCATCCACTTTTAAGCTTGATAGAAGTCATTGGAAACTCCCAGCCATACCGCATCACCTTTACCAGGTATATGCCACAACCTTTACCTGTGTGTTTATTGGTGATACAGACTGTTTGTTCCTTATCTCATTGACCCTAAAACCTAACACACCCCACAGCCAATGACTATGATATAATATAGTGGTCAGCAACAGTCATGCAAATAAGTTCCCCCATCATGAATAGTTTCTTTAAATTAGTCAATCCTTACTCCACCCCCAGGAAGGCCTCAGTGATGACATCCATGGACCTTAATTTAAGAAAGGCATGTTCCCACACATTCTCCCCCTCCCTTTCTCCCATTTCTCACCCTCTGACTGAACACCCTACTACCTGGGGACTTTCTCTTGACCCCTCTTCAGTATCCCTGGCCTCTCTGGGAACTGCAAGGAACACATTCCTTCAGTTTCACACGTTTTGGTTTCATTTTCTCGCTATGCTCACATAACGCACATACCCAAACCTATTTCCCCTAGTCAGGATCTCCTAGCAAGTGGTTCTCCTGGTTCATGGTCACTCTGAACAGAGAGAACTTAAGATCAAATTAGAAAGAAACTATAACAATAAAAATCACAATAAAGTGTACCTTGCAATGTGGATTCACTGGAAATAAATTCTCTCAGGTTATTTTTATCTGAAAATGATTTCTTTTACCTTCAGTTTTGATGGATATTTTTGCTGGATATATAATTATTTTGTTTTTTGTAAGTACATTAAAGATGTGGCTCTGTATGAATGTAGCATTAGGTAAATGTAACAACAAATACCACCATTAATTACAACTCTAATGCACCAATTAAAAGTATAGAAAAAAATATTCTCTTGATCTGTTTATTCAACAGTTTGAATATAATGTTATTAGAAGTTTTCTTCAAGTTCACCTGCCTAGTGTTCTTTAAAATTCTTGAACATATGAACTTATGTATTTCTCCAAATTTAGGATGTTTTAGGGTACGCTTTCTTCAAAACTTTTTTCTTTATTCTCTCTATTCTCCTTCTGCAACTTTCATTGCATATTATACTTTTTTTCTTTTTTTATTAGATGGATATAGAGTTACAACTGAGGGGAAAACATTACCAAACATTCCAGAACCAATGTATATATACTTCGTTATTCAGGGCTAATGCCATATCATCCATGTCCAGCTTGGGTTCCCCATGTTGCTTTTTCCCCCAGAAGAACCCCTGAGTTAAATGGATATTTCGTGGAAGTCAGAGATCTCCTTCTGAGATGATTCCCCCATATTCCCACCCGCCAGTCTCCTAGGTGTTCTTCCTAAGCCCTCCCCCCCCCAACCCCTCTCTATGCCTTCAAGTGTCCTAGGGAGTCATCTCCCTGTTGCATTGAGAATCATACAATTTGAAGTTATTATTAGTTTGGCCATCTAACATAATGCTTCCCCGTGTATTCTAGCTTCCACAGATGAGAGATACCATTCGGCCCTTGAGTCTCTGAGATTGGGATACTTCACTTAGCATAACTCTTTCCATCTCCATCCATTTGATTTCAAAAGCCATAATATCATCTTCTCTAATGGCCGAGTAGTATTTCATTGTATATATATACCAAAGTTTTTGTATCCACTCATCGAGTGAGGGGCATGTGGCTTGGTTCCATGATCAAGATATAGTAAATTGAGCTGCTATAAACACTGAGGAAGCCACATCACTATAATATGCTGATTTTAACACTTTTGGGAAAATACCCAGGAGTGGGATAGCTGGGTCATAAGGTGGTTCCACCCTTAATTTTTTGAGGCTCCTCCACACTGCTTTCCAGAGTGGCTGAACCAGTTTTGCAGTACCATCAGCAGTGTAACAGTGTTCCTTTTTTCCCACAGCCACTCCAGCATCTGTTGTTGTTCGAATTTTTCATTTTTGCCACTCTAACAGGAGTGAGGTAGTATTTCATTGAAGTTTGATTTGCATTTCCCTTATAGCTAATGATGTAGAGCATTTTCTCATATATTTATGGGCTTTCTGGACTTCCACTCGTGAGAAGTTTCTTTTAAGATCCGTACGTAGCCCATTTATTGATTGGATTATTTGTGAGTTTGGAGTTTAGTTTCTTTAGTTCCCTGTATATTCTGGGTATTAGCCCTCTGTCCAAGGTGTAGCAGGCAAAGGTTTTCTCCCATTCTTTAGGTTCTCTCTTGATGTCCTTGATTAGATCTTTATGTGCAAAAACTTTGTAGTTTAATTGCATCCCATTCATTTATTCTTGACTTTACTGCTTGAGCCATGGGAGTTTTGTTGAGGAAGGCACTGCCAACTCCTGTGTCCTGTAGTGTTGACCCTACTTCTTTTTCTAGTAAGTTTAAAGTTGTTGGCTTAATATCCAGATCTTTGACCCATTTTGATTTAATTTTTGTGCAGGGCGAAAGATAAAGATCCAGCTTCAGTTGTTTACACATGGCTGTCCAATTTATCCAACACCATTTGTTGAATAGGCTATCTTTCTTCCACACTATGCTTTTGCCCCCTTTATCAAATATCAAATAGTTAAAGATATGGGGGTTTGTCTCGGGATCTTCTATTCTGTTCCACTGATCTTTGGTTCTGTTTTGAACGAATACCATGCTGTTTTTACTACTACGGCTCTGTAGTATAATTTCAGATCAGGAATTGAGATATCCCCTAATTCTTCCTTTCTGTAGAGTAATGTTTTGGCTAGTCTGGGTCTCCTGTTATTCTATATGAACTTGAGAATTACTTTTTCTATACCTCTGAAAATTGCCATAGGTATCTTGATGGGGATTGCATTAAATCAGTATAGGGCTTTGGGTAGAATGGCCATTTTTATTATATTGATTCTGCCTAACCATGAGCATGGAATGTTTTTCCATCTACTCAGGTCTTCTGTAATTTCTTTTCTTAGTGTTTGATAGCTTTCTTTGTAGAGGTCCTTAATATCCTTTGTAAGGTTAATGCCCAAGTATTTCATTTTTTTGGAGGAGATGGTGAATGGGAGAGATTTCCTGATTTCTTCTTCTGTGGATTTGTTGCTGGAGTAAAGAAAACTAGTGACTTACTGGAGTTGATCTTGTAGCCAGCTACTTTACTGAAATCACCAATAACCTCTAGGAGTTTTCGGGCCGATGTTATTGGGTCTTCTAGGTATAGAATCGTGTCATCAGCGAATAGAGATAACTTAACTTCCTCTTTTCCTATATGAATACCTTTGATTTCCTTGTCTTGTTTGATAGCTCTGGCAAGGGTTTCAAGGACTATATTGAACAGGAGTAAGGAAAGCGGATAGCCTTGTCTAGTACCTGAATTCAGTGGAAATGCTTTCAATTTTTTTCCATTGAGGATAATGTTGGCTGTGGGTCTGTCATAAATGGATCTGACATAAAGTATCTTCCTTTGATGCCTATCTTTTCCAGAGTTTTGAGCATAAAGTAGTGTTGAATTTTTCAAATGCCTTCTTTGCATCAACTGGTATGATTATATGATTTTTGTTTTTAATTCTGTTTATGTGGTGGATTACATTTATTAATTTGCATATATTGAACCAGCCTTGTTTACCTGGAATGAAACCCACTTGATCATAATGTATTATCTTTTTAATGTGCTTTTGTATCTGATAAGCTAGAATTTTATTCAGGATTTTTGCATCAATGTTCATCAGGGAAATTGGTCTGTAGTTTTCTTTTCTTGACAAGTCTTTGTTGGGTTTTGGAATCAGTGTAATATTTGCTTCATGAAAAGTGTTTGGGAGTGTTCCCACTATCAATTTCCTGGAAGAGCTTGTAGAGGATCAGTGTTAGTTCTTCTGTGAAGGCTTGGTAGAATTCTGCCGTATATCCATCCAGACCTGGGCTTTTCTTTTTTGGGAGAGCTTTGATTGCTGCTTCAATTTGCCTTGTGTGATAGGTTGGTTTAGATTTTCAATGTTGTCCTGTGTTAAAGAGGGGATGTTGTGTGTGTCCAAGAACCTGTCCATGTCCTCCAGGTCATCAAACTTGGCAGAGTACAAATTTTCAGAATAGGTTCTGATAATCTGCAGGATCTTGGATGAGTCTGTGGAGATATCTCCATTTTTGTTTTTGATTTTGTTGATTTGCTTCATTTCATTCTTCCTTTTAGTGAGGGTGGCAAGGGGTCTGTCAATCTTGTTTATTTTTTCAAAGAACCAACTCTTACTTTTGTTAATAGTTTGTATAGTTCTTTTGTTCTCAATTTCATTGATTTAAGCTCTGATTTTGGTAATTTCCTGTCTTCTGTTAGATTTGGGGTTGGACTGTTACTCCTTTTGTAGTTGTTTGAGTTGAAGCATAAGACTATTAATCTGATCTCTAGATTTTTGATGTATGCACATAGTGCTATGAATTTACCTCTTAAGAATGCCTTCATACTGTCCCAGAGGTTTCAGTATGTTGTTTCCTCATTCTCATTCAATTCCAAGAACTTCTCAATTTCTGCTTTCATTTCCTCTTTTGCCCACCCTTCGTTTAAGAGGTAATTATTCAATTTCCAAGTATTTGAGAAGTTTCTGTTGCTTCTCTTGTTGTTGATTGCTAAGATCATAACATTATGATCTGACAAAATACGTGGGATTATATCCACTTTTTTATGTTTGTTAAGATTATCCTGGTGAACTAGGATGTGGTCTATTTTAGAGAAGGATCCATGGGCCACTGAGAAGAAGGTAAATTAAGCTGTCTTAGGATGGAATATTCTGTAGATTTCTGTTAAGCCTGATTGATTAATAGAGTTGTTCAGATGGGAGATGTCTTTATTGATTTTTTGTTTTGATGATCTGTCTAGAATTGATAGTGGTGTGTTGAAGTCCCCCGGAAGTATTATGTTGAGATCAATGAGGATATTTATGTCCTTCAGTATTTTTTCCATATATTTGGGGAGGTTGTAATTGGTGGCATAAATGTTAATTATTGTTATATCTTCTTGATGGACTGTCCCTTTTAGTATTTTAAAGTGACCCTCTTTGTCCTTTCTGACTAGTTTTAGTTGGAAATTAATTTTGTCAGAGAGTAGAATCACCATGCCAGCTTGATTTTTGGGCTGCAGGCCTGGTAGATATTTTGCCATCCTTTCACTTTCAGCCTGTGTCTATTTTTTAGTGCCAAATGTGTCTCTTGCAGGCAACATATTGTTGGATTTTGTTTTTTAATCCAGTGGGCCAGTCTGTGTCTTTTAATTGGGGCATTGAGACCATTCATATTCAAAGTTAGAATAGATATGAGAGGCTGAGTCTCAGACTTTGTAACAAGTAGAGGTTTGAGTCATCTTGGAAGTCAATTTGTGTATAATATGATTATTGACTCCCCCTTGTTTAAGGATTTAGGATATCATTGGCATTTTCTTCTGAATGGTGAACATCCTTGAGAATATTCTGTAGTGCAGGATTTGTGTTCATGTATCTTGCTAGCTTGGGTTTATCGCTGAAGTATTTGATTTCCCCATCACATTTGAAGCTGAGTTTTGCAGGGTATATAATCTTTGGGTGGAAGTTGTTATTTTTTAACACTTGAAAGATATGGTTCCAAGCTTTTCTGGCCTTCATTGTTTGCTCTGAAAAATCCATAGTGATCCGAAGTGGTTTGCCTCTGAATGTGATTTGGGGCATTTCTCTAGCAGCTTTTAGGATTCTATCTTTAATTTTTCTGTTATTCATTTTGTATATGATGTCTCTTGGTGAGTTTCTCATTGGATTAGGCCTGTTGGGTGTTGTATAAGCACCTTGGATGTGATATTCTGTATCAATTGTAAAATAAGGGAAGTTCTCGCTTATGATTTCGCTTAAAAGGTTCTTGATGCCTCTTGTTTGCTGTTTGGAGTTTTCCTCCAGGCCAATGATTCTCAGATTATTATGCCTCATCTCATCAGATATTACTTGGAAGTTCTTATTATATAATATAAGTTGTTTATCCTGTTTATCTTCTTTGAATTCTACATTGTTTAGCCAATCCTCATTTACAGATGTTCCTTCTTCAAGAGTTGAAGTTCTATTTTCAGTGGAGTATACTCAGCTGTTGGTATCTTCCATTGAAGACTTGATTTGGTTAACTGTGTTTTTCAATCCTGATAGCTCTGCTACATCTCTTTTCAGAATGTCTATTTCTTTGTATAGCTGATCTTTCATTTCATGGAATTGCTCCCTTACTTCCCTGTAGAAGTTGTCTCTCATCTCTTGAAATTGTTGTCTGATCTCTTTCCTTATTTCATCTCTCAACTCTTTGATTGAATTACTAATCATAACGTTGATACAATATCTTTGTTTTTCATCTAGGGCCCCAGCTATGGGATCCTTGGGTGGAGAGATGTGGGCTTGAGGATGGGGATTATTTCCCCTTTTCCTCATTTTCAGAATCAGGGAGCATGTCTTGTAGTTCAACCTTATTACTCTTGGTGGAGTAATTGGAGCTTCTTATGGCTTTGCTTCATTGTGATAGGTAGCTATTTTAATCAAGACAGACCTAAAGATGCCAGACCATTCTGCAAGAACTTGAGAGGCTATAGGTGCAGATACTAGTCCTTTTAAACTAAAACAGATGTGCTGATGACTAGCACCAATCGTAGCAGTTTTCTTTGAGAGAGCTCTCACAATATATTATGATAGCAAGCAAGTACCTGTTTGGAAGAGTGTCTATTTCTTCAGATAGCAGGGTCTCTGAAAGTGAGGAAAAGAAATGATCTCCATTTAAAAAAGAAAAAGGGAAAAAAAACCCAAGAGGCACATGAAAATCAACACAAAACTAGTTGTGAAAGTTCTGAGTTTTTTGCCCCCTAGGTCAGCGAGTATGTACTGTGGGGGGATGTGTTCAAATATGTCATCTAGGTGGGGATACTTCACAATTGTGCTTGTCGGGGGAGAAGCAGTTTGGATAAGTCCGGTAATCTGGATTTTCTTAGAGAATCTCCTCAAAATTTTCTGTTGCAAAGAAGAGTAAGTACCTGCCTTCTCACACTTCTTGCGAGGATAGATTTCAGCTCTCCCTGGGCTGTAATCCTGAGGTGATTACTTTCTGCCTGTCCACACTATAGAATTTCTTGGGCCTGGGGCTCAGAAACTTTAGACAATCTAGTTGATTCTAGTGTAGATTTGTGGGTCTCCGACTGATCCAAGGAGAGTGGCCAGCCTGAAACTCACTTCCTCAGGATCACTGGCGACCCACTCTATGTGACTTGTGATCTTCAGAGCATATTATACTTTTTAAGGTTTGATTAACTTTAAAAACTTTTTAATGGACTGGTTAATTTCTCTCAATTTATTTTTGAGTTCACTGAATGTCCTTGATCATCTTTAGTACACTGTTGAATGCATCCAGTGACTTTTTAAAAAGTCCTAAAATTTCTGCTTTTAAAAATTAGTTTCTATCTCTGCACTGCTATTTTCTGTGTTTGAAAGTATTGCAAACATATTTTTCTTTGTTATTAAGAGTAGACTAGAGGCTAGAGTGTTGGCTCGGAGGTTATGGTGCTTGCCTGGCATGATCAAGTACATGGGTTCAAATCCCAGCACCCATGTACACAACTAAGTGTCAGAGCAATGAAAGCCATGTGAAAAACTCAATAAAAATTGATTCTCTCTCTCTGGCTCTCTCTCTCTCTCTCTCTCTCTCACTGTCCTCTCGTTAAAAAAAAGAATAGATTAGGGACTGGAGGGGTGGCTTGGTGGTTATGGCACTTGCCTGACGTGTGCAAGTACATGGGTTCAAACTCCAGCACCCACATACACAACTTAATGTCAGAGCAATGAAAGCCATGTGAAAAACTCAATAAAAATTGATTCTCTCTCTCTCTCTCTCTCTCTCTCTCTCTCTCTCTCTTTCCTTCTGACTTAAACAAAAGAAAAAAGAATAGATTAATGGCTGGAGTGGTGGCTCTCCGTTACAGAGCTTGCCTGGCATGTGCAAGTACGCGAGTTCGAACCCCAGCAGCACATAAACAATGAAGTGCCAGAGCAACAAAAGCCACATTAAAAACTAAATAAAAATTGATTCTGTGTGTGTGTGTGTGTGTGTGTGTGTGTCCCTCTCTCACTCTCCATCTCTTTAAAACAAAATAAAAGAATAGATTAAAATCTGCTAATATCTGAGTCATTCAGGATTCAGCCTCCATTGAATGTCTTTTTCTTAGAAAGGGGTCACATTTTCCTGCATAGCTGAGTAATTTGAGACTGAGTACTGGGCATTGTAGATGTTCTGAAGACTGTGGGTTCTGCTGTATTACTCTGATGAGTATTATTTATTTGACCTTACTGTTTCAACAGGAAATTTGATTGAATTCAAACCACATATCCTGTTTCTTGGAAAGCAATTCAAACCTCAGTACCATTCCCTCGTTGTTAGCTGAAATCTGCTTCACACATGCACAACCTGGATTCAGCCAGAGATTTGATTAGAGACTGTGCACAGCATTTGAGTTTCCCTTGTTAGTCTTTCTCATGTCCAGTGATTTCCTGTAAATATTGTTTTCCCAAGACATAATGATGGAGAGTTTATGTAAGAGTTTTAGATGTCTCGCACAGCACAATCTAGTTTTTGCTACGAGTTCAAGGCCACAAAACAGGAAACTAACCCAATGCAACTTCTTTGCTTCATATGTAATCCCCTCCAGAGACACACAGCCTCCTTTGGTAATTTAAAAGATACACATTTTTTCTATAGTAAGTCTTAAAATGTTAACGTATTTTACAGACTGAATACTTATTTTGCCTCCAAATTCCTATTCTGGTGATAGCTAAGGGTGAGCATTTTGAAGGTTATTAAATGTCTTCATAGAAGAAACCTCAGAGTTCTCTTGCCCCTTGTACCACTGGAGGACACACCAAAAATATGGCCATTTAAGAAGCAGGAAGAGGGCCCTCTGCAGATGGATATACAGATGCTTTGAGTTTAAGCAGGCTTCAGAATGATCAGAAAATATGTCTGATGTTTAAACTATCCAGACTATAGCCTTTTTAGAAAAAGTAATAGTCCAAACAGACTAAGATGTATACACCTTTAATTTTCATTTAGATGTTAGCATCTAGAGCTAATAAGTATGTAGTTCTCACGAAAATGAAAGCAAATAAAGCTCAAGAATGTTACTAGGGTTTTCTTATTTATTTATGGTGGTGAAAACCAAGAAAGTTTGAACCTAGCATACAAACTGCATGAGGCCTTAAGCCTCAGGAATAATCTACCTTCCAAACCTTCCGTGATGCCAATGCTATGCCCACAGTTCAACAGAGCCCTGTCCATGCTGTGGCCCCACTCATGCTGTATTTCTCTGCAGAGGTCACAGACTCAGAGCTCCATTGAGTGGTCCTGACCCCAAGGCTTTACTGTGTATTGGCTCTAACCTTTCACAAAAAGATGCAAAATCTGTTTCTTTGCCTTTTCTAACTTCTAAAAACACTCCTGAATTCCTTGGTCATGGCTCTTTCCTCCCTGGTTCAAAACCAACAGAGCAGCATTTCAAATGCCTCCCTGACTCTTGGACTCTCACTTCAGTAGCCCGTCTCCATCTCTCCCTCTGAGCCTTCTGCTTCTCTCTTATTAGAACCCTTGAGATTATATTGGTCTCACCTGGATAATCCAGGATAATCACTCAACTCAAGATTCTTAATCATCTGCAAAGCCTTTATGCTATGTAGGGTAGAAACCACAGATTCTGGAGATCAAGGCATGACATCTTTAGAGGAAGGTGAGCATCATTTTGCCTTCCATGCTAGGATCGTGTATATATTTCTTGCGGATGAAAGGCAGGGTGGTAGACTGAGATTTAATTTTCATTGCTCATAAAAATTTTGTTAGTATTTATCTCTTGATTTTTTATTGTCTATTTTCTAAATTCAGTGCCAGAATTTTAAAACTCTTTTTAATCTGGGCAAACACTTCTGTTAAACTATTACGCCCATTTTATTTTCTGGAGATCTTGTTCCTGAAACCCTACATTCTTCTTCTTCAACTTGCAGCAATGGTTTTTTTTTTAAACAGAGTCAATAAAATTTTCTGTAAATAATAAGATAGTAATTATTTCAGGCTTTCTGGAATATATTACTCCTTGACTCTGCATTCATGGTGCAAAAGTAGCTATAGACAATATGTGCATTTTAGGCTGCTTGTAGTCAAACAAAACTTTACTTATAAAAGTCAGCAAATGACTTTTGTTGGAGAAATGGTTGGAGAAAGATACATAGGACCCTGGGACAGAGTAAAGAACCAAAAAATAGACTCACATCCACATGCTCAACTAATTTTCAATAAAGCTGCTGAAAAAGCAATTAAATGGAGAAAGGATAGAGTTTTCAACAAATGAAACATAGGTGATGAAAATATTGGATATCAATAGCCAAAAAAAGAGAGAAAGAAAGAAAGACCCTTAACCTAAACTATACACATTCTACAAAAATGGGCTAAAAGTAGTCTTCGACTTCAAACTATAAAAATACAACCAAAGATAAAATTCTGAAGATTTAAGGTGAGGAAGAGTTCTTTGATTTAACACCAAAAGCATGATCATTAGAGGGAAAATTGATGAATTGGACTTCAGAAAAATTAAAAACTTTGACTTTGTCAAAGATTCAATTAAGAGAATTAAAAGACAACAGATGCTGGAAGAAAAAATTTAAGAACCACATGTCCAATAAAAACATAGAGATCTCTCAAAACTCAAAAAAAGAAACAAGCAATTCAATTAAAAAACATGGCAAGGGACATGAATAGATATTTCACCAAGGAGGATATGCAGATGGTGAATAAACACATGAATAGGTACTTAATTGGTCTTTAGGGCAATTCCAATTAGAAGCAAAAGGATTTATCACTACATGCCTATCAAAATAGCATATACATATATATGTTATTATTATTATAATATGTATTTTCATATTATATATACACACATGTACACACACACACACACACACACACACACAAACACACACAAAGGAGAGAGACAGAGACAGAGACAGAGGCAGAGACAACACCAAATACTGACAAGGTTGTGGAGAAACAGGATCACTTATACACTGCTGATGGAAACCCTGTAAAAGAGTTTGCCTGTTTCTTACAAAACTGTGCAGTTAACCACATGAGATAGCAATTTTTAAAAAACTTATTAGTAAGGAGTTGAGTTATTGTACAATCATAAATGTACATAAAGTAACAATATGATATGCATTTCTTAGACTGGAATTTCCCCCACATCACCCTTACCCCAGGCTCTTGATTCTTCTATATTTCACCCCTACAAGTGATATAAATGCCTAGATTGTGAATTTTCCAGAATTAAATGATTGCATAAGTATTATTTGGTTTCTGGGGGGTAAAGAGTATGCTACAATGTTGATTGTCTCCCGAGGTCCCTCCCTATCCTCCTACTGTCCCCATCCCTCCTGCCAAAACAGCAATTGTGTGCTGGGTATTTGTCTCAGAAAAAAAAAAATAAACAGAAACTTGCACATGATATTTAATAGCAGGTTCATTGGTAATGACCCAAACTAGAAGTAATCCAGATGTCTTTCAATGGAATAAAGGCTAAGCACCTTGTGGGACATCCTTACCGTTGAATACTACTACTATCCCATCTTCTGTCTTCCTTTTCCCAGATGCAGTGAAGCTGCAGCCTCCTCTAGCACATACTCCCCACCAAACCTCACCATAAGCCATGGAACCAAGTTGCCATAGACCCAAAACTTTGACACCATGAGCCAAAATAAATCTTCCCTCTTACCAGTTGTTTATGTTGGGTATTTTTCATTATGATGTAAAGCTAACTAACACAAAAGGAATGGTACTTTTTATTTATCCGAACAAGTGTTCAGTGCATCTATTTGATCTGAAGACTTGTCGTTCTTGAGTTCTTGGAAATTATTATTATTATTATTAGTAGTAGTAGTAGAGTAGTAGTAGTACTAGGGATTGAACCCAGGAGCACTTAACCAGTGACCCACATCCCCAGCCCTTTTTATTTTTCACTTTGGGACAGGGTCTCACTAAGTTGCTTAGGGCCTTTCTAAGTTGCTGAGACTGGCTTTGAACTTGCAATCTTCCTGCCTCAGCCTCCTGTGTTGCTGGGATTACAGGCATGTGCCATTATATCCAGCCATTGTGAAATATTCTTTTACAATTAAAAACCTCTGGTTTTTTTTTTTTATTGTCCTAATGGATACATTTCAAAATTGAACTATCTAGATTGATTTTCCTTTCCATTTAATTATCCTTTCATCTTCTCCAACAGGACTTTCACATTATATTCTAGAAGAAGTCCTTATCTGGGTCTTTCTGATTAATTCAATCATTTTTCCATTAATATAAACTGATGAACTATCAAGCCCATCAGTTGGGCTCTTAGAGAAATTGTACAGCAAAATTTCTTAGTTCCTTACTTTTTAGCCTGCACTGATAAATATTCTGTTGTAGCTCTCTGAGGATACTACTTTGACTTTTTAAAAGTAATTATTCAGCTTGTATTTTGGCCTATTTTCTTTAGTATTCTATTTGTTGAATTCTTCATTGGTTTTTTTGTTTCTTTTTTTGGTAATTAACTTCCACAATGTTAAGTGTTTCTTGCTTTTGTATTCACTTTATATGAGTTTCCCTATTCTACATTTTTTATTAAGAAATTTATTTGTTGAACAATCAAACATGCTTCTAACGAAAAATATAATATATACATATATATAAATTCTGAATATTAGATTTACCTCCTAAACTCCCTCCCCAATTATCCCTCCTCCTCCCTCATTCCCAAAACATCTTTATAAATGCCTTAGGTTGTAAGTCAATAAAACTTCTCTGGATTTAAATCATGAGAATTGACCTCCTTTCTCAATGGCCAGGGTCTAGATCCAGCCTCCACAGATGAGTGAAGACATTCTACCCTTGGTTCTCTGGGTTATGCTGATTTTACTCAGCATAATTTCTTCCATAGCCATCCATTTACCTTCAAAGGCTGCTATATCATTATTTCTAATTGCTAGTAAAACTCCATGGTATATATGTACCATAATTTTTGGATCCATTCATTCCCTATTCTACTTTTAATAAATACTACTTTTTGAGGGAAGGGACAATTCTACCCCAATTGACTGTGAGAACTGGAACCCTAGATATTATTTAAGGAGGTATATGATGCTAGCTATTTTAGGGCCACAGGTATTCTACTTTCTGCATTTCGTAAGTAATTTAATACATAGGACTTGCTTTTTTGTCCTGACATCTACATTCATGATTTTAGCCTGGAAGCTAATGTTCTGTTGGCTGCTACTTGGAATGAGTGGACATGGGATGAGATAGTCCTATGGGGTCAACCCATTGGACATTCAAAATGCATTCTTTTAATCTCTTGCCTAGACTTTTTGCCAGCATTCCTTCTCAACACTCTGTGTCCAACTCTTCATCTCAACACTCTGTAACTTGAATTACCTCCATAGCAATTGCCACTTTTCCTGACAGTCTTTTCACCTATTTTAGATCAGTTCTTTTACTAATCCAACCCAATGTGTATATTCTTTCTTTCATGGATTCCTCACAATCCCTGGCATACACTTTTATTTATGGCAATTTTAATAAATATATAAGTTTATTTCTTTAAACAATGTCATTCCTTACATTTCTAAGGATTTAAGTCAGGGATTGGAGTCAGGTGTTTCTGTTTATTTTCCAATATTTTTTTCTATGCTCTGGAATAGCTTAAATAGGATCAGAATTATTTGTTCTTTTACATTTGATAGAATTTAGCAAAAGAAAATGCTCTGGACCTGAGTTTGAATTAAAACATTTTAACTACCTATAATATTTCTTGTATGGATATAGTCTTTCCAAGTTTTCTGTATCTTGGTAATTTTGATTATTTATATTTTGTCTGAAAACCTATTCATATGTGTGTGTATGTGTGTGCATAAAATATTTTAAGCTGATACAAATTTGCCATAGTAAGTTCTTCTAATTTTAAAATTCTACCATGCATTTTTATTTCTTAGACAATATATCATACACATAGTGCTTATTTATGTAATGAGAAAAATTAGAACAAAGATTATTCAATAGCACATTGCTATAGACAGTAGCTGTTTAATTTATGTTTTCATCTCCCTAAAAGTGCTTATTTTGCTGCCAGTGGTCATGGTTCAGAGAACCAAGAGCTTTCCAAGGCCAGGCATGTGACTAATAATTCCCTTTCCTATATACTGTTCACTGTCAAAGCTATTATTATCACTGGGAAGTAATAAAGGTTAGCATAACCTCCAATTTCCTTACATCTATCCTGGATATGTTATTTGTATTCTTATAAATGAGCAAGTTTGGTAAGATCAGTTGACTCTCCAGTTTTTCTTGGATACATGCTCCAGTAAAAATAAGCACATGTCTCTAACAGGATGTTATTAATAACCATTGCACATCTTTTCCTTTTGGAGCTGTAGAATTTTTTCTTAGTATTTTTAAAAGCAGGAAATAGTTCTAATTTTTCAACATGTTCAAGATAATCTACAAAAGTCTGAGGTCAAACTTGCATTTTGAAGATTTTTAAAGATTTATCTTTTTGCTCTGCTGTTGGGATCTTTCAAAATATACTTCTTAATGATTCTTTCTACCAATGTATTTTATAGAAAAATTTCTTATATCTTATCCAAGCCAAGTTCTCATCTCCTATGTACAAGTTACTAGCAAGGTGAAAGACTCTCTGGGCATAGTTTTTCCTCAGCTGCAAAATGGGGGAATTAAAATTATGTTCCTCTCATGGGATTGTTGTGAAGATGGAAAGATAATGAGTGTTCATTGCTTATCTTGATACGTGGGGATCAATAAATATTATATGATGTTGTCACTCATCATCATTATCATCGCTGTCATCTACATACCAAATGCTTTCCCACAATAGTGTGAAACACTTCCAACTTAGACTTACAACAGACATCTTCAGTGATCACCAACAACAGGAAATTAAGCATAGCACCCTCCCCAGTAGCCCTTTATTACAAAGACCTGTATGTTTCCTGGATCCTTAGCTGAGCAATCCCTCATGGGCACCATCAGCCAGTTTGTGGTGCTCTTGGAAAAGGTGCTTCTAAAACCTGCTTTCTACCTTCTTTTCCTAGAAGTGATAATCTGCCACCTCTGAGTGCTAGCAATTTGCAAGGTATTGATTTACCTGACTCTTGCACTCCTTTTAGAACACACACACATTGTAAAACTTGTTTCTTCCTTTATACAATTGGATTTCTCTTATTTTCTATGTCCTGACAATAGTCCAATTTTGATCTTTGCCCTAGAATTGTAGTGCTGTGTTGCCCTTTTAAACCAGTTCTTTCAATACTGATATCAGCTAATTCCCCAAACTCATCTCTACTGTTATCAGTAAAACCCCAATCTCATCTCTACCAACATCAGCCAATGCTCAAAGCCATCTTCACCAATATCAGCTAATGCCTCAAATAATTCTCCACAGAGATTGGGGTGGAGATGAGTATGGACTATTAGGTGATGTCAAGGCTGAAAAACGGTCTAAAAAAAATGATAAATTTCTGCAGCAAAGATTAAAATCATTATTTCAAAAATGCATAAAAATAAATTTAAAATTTTAAATCATAAATATTATAGCCACTATTTCTTGAGTTCTTACAGTGTGCCAGTCACTCTGCTAAGCATTTTTCTTGATGTGTTGGTGCCAAACAATTCTGGAACAAGTTTCTGCTACTATCCCCATTTTGTGGATGAGAAAACAGACTTGGACAGATTGAATCACTAATTTATGGTCACACACATCTATTGAGCTGTGAATCTTGGACAGAAGTTTGGAGATTTAGAGTTCCTATAAATTACTAAGGATATTGAATTGCATTTTCTTCTTGAATTCTAAATGAAGTAAAAGGAAAAAAATAATTAGAAGACTAGAGATCAAAAGATCTTGTCTTTTATATGGATAAAAATTACCTTGGAATCATCAGCATGTAGCAACCTTTGGCTTCCTGCTTCCTGGTATGCCTCAGTAGAGAACAGGGGAAAGCTTGATCCTGCAGGGCAGATATCTCACCAGCTTGCAGCCCCACAAATGGCTCCAGAAAGGGTATTGGAGAAGAGAAAGTGTATCCCTGTATATGGTAGGAAATAGTATATATATATATATATATATATATATATATATATATATATATAACCTTGTCTTTATCCATTCTTCCACATAGGTTGCTTCCATACCTTGGCATATCATTGTGAAAAAGGAATAATTGAACATGGATGTGTGGGTCCGTCTGTGACATACTAAGTTTCCTTTAGGTTATATGCCCAGCAGTGGAATTGCTGGACCATATGGTAGTCCTGTTTTTACTTTTTTGAGAAAGTTTCAGACTGTTTTCCATAATGGCTGCAGTAATTCACATCCCCACCAGCAATGTGTAAGGGTTTCCATTTTTCCATATCCTAAACAATGCTTGCTATTGTTTAACTTTTTGAAGTTAGTGTTCCTGAGAAGGGAGATTATATCTCACTGTACTTTTGATTTAAAATTACCTGACGATTAATGATGTTGAGCATCTTTCACATAGTTATTGATTATTTGCATTACTTCTTTTGAGCAACTTCTACCCAGGCCTTTTGTCCATTTATAATCAGATTATTTGTGTTTTCATTTTTTAAAAAAAAAGAGAGAAAAAGACAGTGAGAGAGAGAAAGAGAAACAATTTTAATTAGTTTTACATCTCGTTTTTGTTGCTCCAACACTTCATTGCATACTTGGTCCTGGGGTTTGAACCCACATCCACACACTCATGCCAGGCAAATGCTGTAACCACTGAGCCACTGCTCCAGCCCCTTGCATTTTCATTATTAAACTATAAGTTTCTTTAATATTGTGGATATTAACCTTTTATCAGATATATGGTTTGCAAACATTTTCTTCCATTCCTTGGCTTATCTTTTGGGTATTGCTGATTGTTTCCTTGTATAGAAACCTGTGAGTTTTATGTAGTCTCACCTGTTTATTGTTGATTTTGTCATACGAGCTGTAGGTGTCATATCTAAAAATCATTGCCAAGACCAATGCCATGGAGCTTCCCCCCTATATTTTCTTCTAGGAGTTTTTTGGTACCTGGTGTGATCTTTAAGCCATTAACCCACTCTGAGTTGATATTTGCATGTGATGTAGAAAAAGAAGCCAATTTCATTTTGTTTTGCAAATGAATATTAAATTTTTCCAACATCATTTATTGAAAAGGCTGTTCTTTTTCTATTGTGTATCCTTGGTGCCTTTGTAGAAGATTAATTGACCATGTATGCGTATCTTGGCCTTCTACTGTGCATTTGTCTAGGTGTCTGTTTTTATGCCAATCCTATAGTATTTTGTTACTACAGCTTTGTAATGTAAATTTTAAAATAGAAAATGTGATGCCTCCAGCTTCATTCTTTTTCTTTTTCAAGAGAAAGAGAGACAGTGAGAGATAGAGAAAGAATCCATTTTATTTAAATGCTTTTTCATGTGGCTTTTGTTGCTCTGACACTTCATTGTGTATGTGATGCTAGGGTTCTAACCTCATCCCTGCTCATGCCACACAAGTGCTGTAACCACTGAGCCACAGCTCCAGTCCCTCCAGTTGCATTCTTGTTCAAGAGAGAATAAGAATAGGAGAGACTTCCTATGAATTTTAGAGCTGTATTTTATAGTCTGTGAAAATTACATTGGGGATTTCATAAGGACTGCATTGAATCTGGAGATTATTTTTGGTTTCCTTTCACTTGCATCATTTCTAAATTCTTTCATCAATGACTTAATTCTTGATGCACAGATTTCTCACTACTTGGCTAAATTCATTCCTAAGTATTTAATTTTATTTGATATTATCATAAATGATATTGATTTCTTAAAATTTTATAGTTGTTATTATATAGAAATTAAACTGATTTTCATGACTGATTTTGTACCCTGCAACTACACTGAATTTATTTATTCTAAAGCTTCTGGTGGACTTTTAAGGGTTATATGTCATCATGTCATAAGATCTTGTCATCAGCAATAAGATAATTTACTTCTTCTTTCCTAATTTGAAAGTCTTTTCTTTCTCTTGCCTGATTGCTCCAGCTGGGACTTCCTGTACTATGTTGGACAGATGTGGTAAAAGTGGTCATCTTCTCTTTCTGATATTAAAGGGAAAACTTTCAGCTTCATGCATGAAGTCTCAGTCACCTGTGGCCTTGTCAAATCAGACTTTATTATTTTGTGGTACATTTCCTATATACTTAATTTGTTGAGAATTTTGTCATGAAAGAATGTTGAATTTTGTCATGTGTTTTTGGGACATTGTTTGAGATACTTTTTTGTCCTTTATTTTGTAAATGTGGCAAATTGATTAATTGAGTTGTGTATTCCAAGCCACATTTGCATGCCAAGGATAAACTCCATTTGTTCAGTGTGTATGTGCTGTTGAATTTGGTTTGCTGATATTCTGTTGAGGATATTTGCATCTTTGCTCATCAGGATTATTGTGGTTTTCTTTTCTAATAGGGCCCTTGCCTACTTTTGATGTAAGAGTAATGCTACATCATAAAATGGTTTTGAAAGTGTTTCTTTCCCTTCAATTTTTGGGAAGAGTTTGAGAAGGGTTGATATTAGTTTTTTCTTTTTTTAATAAAAATCATTTATATTAATTTTGTTGTAGGAAAATACAGTCGTTTTTACCCGTAAAACTCATGGAAATTATGTGTATGTTATTTAGCATACATCATCACCCTCCATCTCCAAAATGAGTACATCACCCCAAACTGAAACATTATCCTTCAAACAATGACTCTCCATTTCCCATTCCCCTCATCCCCACTAAATTATTAATATCTCAATTAGTGCAAGCATACGACCTTTAAATTTCATCCATGCTATAGCATGTCAGATTTTATTATGTGTTAACACAAGAACACTCAATTGCGTAGATATAGCACATTTTGCTAATCCATTCACCTATTATTGTTGTTATAGAATTAGTTCTCCTATTCAGGCATGAGAACAGTGCTGCTGTAAATGTGGGCACAGAAATATCTCAGTTCCACAACTCTGTTTTGTAGATATATACATATATGTATTTACGTATTTATGTAAGTAATGTATGTGTGTGTGTGTGTGTGTGTGTGTGTGTGTACACATTAGTATTAATGCAGGTTTGTAGGAAATCCTATTCTGTTTTTTTGAGAAACAACCATGTTCTTCTATCACCTCTAATATTTTGCATTACAACCAGAAACAGACCAGAATTCTTGCTTCTGCATAATTTCAAAACTAAATGTTTTGCTTTCATAAAAGTCATCTTGATGATATTAATAGTGTATCATGCAAAGATAGATCGCATATTTTGATTTTACGTTCTGATACCCAACTGATTCTTGGTATTAGCTAACTCTTAGATTTTCCATGTGCCCAATAATATCAGCCATAAAGTGTTACTATTTTTACTCATTGGAAGCCAACTACAATAATGCACTAAGTGTACACTAATTACATATAACACATTTTTATACACAAAACACACATATAATACAGTGAAATTTTTATGAAGCTCTACCACACAAGATGAATGCAAAAATATCAATGTATATTAATGAGAATGTACACTAATTTGTATAATTCCCACAGTATTATAGGGTTCCAGTGGGGAATCTACAATGTCATCTCCATTTTACAGAGATTTAAAAACTCACCCAAGGCTCATATTTCTGTAAGTTATGGAGTAATAATTCCAATACTTCTTCTGGAAGTTCAGTGTGTTCCTTTCATCCCCAAACATTCTAAAATGAAAATCACTTTCACTCAAGTATCGCTGTTTCTTCTCATCTTGGAACTGCAATCCTTAAGTTTCTAAGTTTTTTTTCTTGTTTTTCCTGTCTATTCAACTTATACGTACAAATTTCAACTAATCTGTGAATATCTAATTGTCCTCCGTTTGTACAATGAAGAGTGCAAACTTGTATCTTAGAAGAAACATTTCTCTGGTTGACTGAGTTCATCTTCTACAAGCACTGTTATCTTCAAATTTCTCTGACCTCAATTTATTGTTCAAATTTGTTAAATTTGTTGAATTGCTGTTATTTCTTCAGTAGCTCCCTCTTTCAAATTTAATGATGCATTTCTCATATTTATATTGACTGAAATCTGGAGAGCATGTTTGGTCAATCCACATAAATTTCTAATTGCTCATCTCTTAATGCACTTTCTGATTACAGTAGTTTGCCTCTAAATACATTGGGATGCAGATGCCATATAGAGATGATCCTGGTAGATAAGACTTTATCATGAAGGACTGGTGGTGGGTCTTATTTTCGGGGACATTTTTCCCCATCCCCCCGAGCTCAATGACCATGCAGGGGAACTGTAACATCAAATTGAACATCTTAACATTCATAATATTCATTCCTCTACTCCCTATCAGATTTGAGAATGTCAAAAATTTTCCTCCAATACACTATTCCAATGTTATTCTCACTTATTCCTCAGGGTATCACTGAAACTAAGAACAAAGTCATGTATTCAGATATTGTCTCAAAAGACAAAACTTTCTGACTCCACACCATTGCATTAGACCTCACACTGATGGGATTTTGCACAGGATGACCCTTGGGTAGCAACTTCAATGTTTTATTAAGGTCTAGCACCAATGTTTCCTCTTCCTTTATTAATCAGTGCCTGGTCCAGGCACCAAGGATCTGAACTTCATCAAGTGTGTGCACTATGGATGCAAGGGAACCAGTAGCACAGGAAACAAAGCGATCACAATTCTTCCCCAATAATCACTCTTTATTAGGCAACTACTTGATGTTCTCCATTCTCTCTTGCGCTTCTTCCCAGCTTCCATGAGGTAAGTAGTTCTCTCCTACACTATTCTACCACATGATGTTTTGCTTCCCCTGAGGCCCAAAGCAGTGTAACCAATGAACAATTGGTTGATAGTCATAAAACCAATACTCAAAATAATTCACCCCTCGCTTAAGTTGATTTTATCAGTATTTCTTCACAACAATGGAAACATGACACATAAATAGAAATGGAACTTGTGAAGACTCTCAAATTTCTTATTTGTTCAGGATTTCTTACCCTTTGCAATCATTGTACACTCTTCAAAGGAACTGGGAAAATTGAATGCTTTCACTCATTTTTTGACTCCATTAAATTATCTGCATAGGAAGGAAACTGAAACTCATTTATTCCCAGGGCTTATTTCCCACTGGGAGTGAACTATCTTTGAAAGCACATTTTTTTTTAACATTTAAAGAGTTTCACTTCTGTGAATCCTCTCGCGATTTTGAAGATGTCTAGAAAGTTTAATGATTTGTCACCATTATTGCATTCAAAGGGCTTTTCTCTAGTACAAGTTGTTTAATGCTTATTAATGGAACTGTAACACTGTTTACATTAGCATCAATTCATTCTGATATGAGTTATTTCATGTTTCTGAATGTTAACTGCATCCAAGGAAAGCTGTTCTACATTCTGTATATTCAAAGGGCTTCTTGCTGCCATGCTTCTTCATGTATTTGAAAGTAGAAAGAATGACTGAAGACTTTACCACCTTGTTTACATTCGGACAACCTTTCGCCACAATGAATTCTCTCAAGTCTTTCAATGGAACAATTGTAAGCAAAGGTTTTACCACATTGTTTACCTAGGGCTTCTCTCTAATATGAGTTGCTCTATGTTCATGAAGGTAAGCAGAGCTAATGAAGGCTTTCCCACCTTGGTCACATTCATAGTCACTCCATTATGAGATCATTCATATACATGTAGTTTACAAGAACAAAGGAACACTTTTCCACATTGCTTATGCTCATAAGTTTTCTCTCCAGTATGAGTTCTTTCATGCATTAGAAGGCTACTGGAAAAACTATAGGATTTACCACAATGCTTGCATTTATAGTGTTTCTACCCAGTATGAGTTTCATGCACTTGAAGGTAACTGGAACAACTATAGCTTTTTCCACATTGTTTATGTTCGTAAAGCTTCTCTCCAGTATGAGTTCCTTTATGTCGATGAAGGTAAGCTTTCCCACATTGGTCACATTCATAGGGTTTCTCTCCCATACATGAAGTTTACCACAAGAAATGAAGGCTTTCCAGCATTGCTTACACTCATAGGGTTTCTCTCCAGTATGAGTTAGTGTTTTTGAAAGAGAATGCTATGAGCCAGTGCCTTCCCACATTTTTTACATGCATAGTGCTTCTCTCTAGTATGGATTCTTTCATGTCTTCGATTTCTCCCAGAGTATTTGCTCTGATCTTTAAATATTCTGGTCCTCTGATTTGTTTCCTATGAAAGACAGATTTTTGAGGACTTTCTCCATCACATCTATGAATAGATTCTTCTGCAAAACATCCAGCGAAGCCCACTCGTCCTTGGTGAAGTTCACAACCACATCTTCAAAGGCCACCAAGGTCATTTCCTGGCTTCTGGGGTTCTGGGTCCTCCTGGGGATCTCCTAGCACTGATTCCTGCCTCCAGGTCATGTGACCTCTTCCTGAGGGACCTTCCAGCATGCAAGCTGATATTAGTTTTTTCTTAAATGGTTGCTAGAATTCATCAGTGAAGCCATCAAGTCCTGGGTGGGTTTTTTTTTTTTTTGCTTATTCATTTTTTATGAAGGGGTACTCTTCCTTCCTTCTTTCCTCTTTCTCTCTCTCTTTCTTTCTTCTCTCTCTTTCTCTTTCTGCCTTTCTTCTTCTTCTTTTTGTACCAGGGATTGAACCCAGGGGTGATCAACCACTGAGCCACATCCGTAGACCATTTTTTATTTTGAGGCAGGTTCTTGCTAAGTTGCTTAAAGCCCTGCTAAACTGCTGAGGCTGGCTTTGAACTTGGAATCCTCCTGCCTCAGCTTCCCAAGCTGCTGGGATTACAGAAGTGCCCTACCATGCCCAGGCTGAGGGGAGAGTTTTTAAAACTGATTCAATCTCCTGCTCATATGTCCTATATCTTTATGATTCATTCTTGATAGGTTGTATGTTATCCATTTCCTCTAAGTTTTTCCAGTTTATTGGTGTATAATTGTGCATTGTAGTTACATATGATTCTTGGTATTTCTGTGGCATTTATTGTAATGGCTCCTTTTTTATTTCTGATTTTATTTAAGTGTTTTTCTTTCCTTAGTTCAGTTTTAGGTGTGTTAATTTTGTATAACTTTTTGAAAAATGAACTTTTAGTTTTGTTATTTCATTTATATTATTTTTCTAATCTCTATTTCTGCTCTGATCTTTGCAATTTTCATTATTTGTTAGCTTTAGGCCAATTTATTCTTATTTTTCTAGTTAGTTGAGGGGTAATATTGGGTTGTTCATTTGAGAACTTTTTTCTTTCTTCATATAGGTATGTTTTTGCTATAAACTTCCCTTTTTGAATGGATTTTGCTATATTTCACAAATTTTGGTATAGTGTTCATCGGTTTTTTTTTATTTTTGTGTCCAAAATACCTGACAAGAACAATTTTGAGAAGAAAAGATGTATTTTGGCTTGTTGTTTCAGAGGTTCAGTCCAGGGTTAGCTGACTCCAAGGCAGAAACATGGTGGAAGGGCAAGACAGAGGAAGGCTACTCAATCATGGCAGTCAGGAAGTTCAGAGAAAGATGAACTACCCTCCCTCACCCACGGTCAGTGACCTTCTTCCTCCAAGGAGGTCCCACCTCCCAGTAGTCCATTCAGCACTCAGTAGATTAATCCATTAATTAAAAGGATCAAGTCAGAAGCCTCTGGATCTAGTCATGGCCTAAAAGCCCTACCTCTATACCTTACTGCTTTGGGGACTATGCATTCAACACATGAGCTTTTGGGGGACATTCCAGATAGAAACTATAACATATCCATTGTTTTTTTATATTTATTTATATCTAAGTTTTTTTTCCCTTTCAATTTCTTCTTTGATCCATTGCTTATTTGTGAGCATGTTGCTTAACTTTCATGAAATTGTCCAGTTTCTGTATTGTTCTAGGTTTATACCAATGTAGTCAGAAAGTGCTTTATATGATTTCAGTGTGCTTAAACTTAAGGCTTACTTCATGGCCTAATATATGATCTAGCCTGAAGAATTCTTCCTGTGTACTTTCAAAAAATGTGAATCCTGCTGACATTGAATGGAATGTTCTATATTTGTCTGTTAGGTTCATTTGTCCTAATGTGGAGCCCAAGTCTGCTGTTTCCTATTAATTTCGTGTCAAGATGATCTATCCATTGTCAAGGAGGGGGTGTTAAAGTTCCTTGTTATTGTTGTACTACTGTCTATTTCTTCCTTCAATTCTGCTAATATTTGCTTTATATATTTTGGTGTTCTGATTTGGGGTGCATATATATTTAAAATTATTTTATGCTCTTGATAAATTAATCCCGGTATCATTATTTGAGGATCTTCTTTGTCTCTTCTGAAGTTTTCACTTAGTCTGTTTCTTCTCATGCATGCTCTCTTGATTTTCATTGATGTGGAATATCTTTTTCCATCCTTGTCTTTCAGTCTGTGTGTGTCCTTAAAACTGTAATGAGACTCTTGTAGGTAGAGTTTGCTTTAGATTTTAAACAAAATCTATTCCTCCACTCTGTGTTCTGATTGGAGAATTTAATCATCTTACATTTAAAGTAATTTTTGGCAAATAATGACCTACTGTTGCCATTTTGTTCATTGTTATCTGGTTGTTTTAGATCTTTTGTTCTTTTATTCCCTTATGGTTATCTTCCTTTCGGATTTGATAATTTTTCTGTACTGATATATTTTGATTCTTTCATCTTTATATATTTGTACCCACTATAGAGTTTTACTTTGTGGTTACTTTGAGAATTAAATAAAATACTTGAAGATTGAAACAGTTCATTTTAAAATAACAACTTTGATTGCATACAGAAACTCTTTTATTCTCCCTCCCACATTTTGTTTTTGATGTCCCCATTTATGTTTTATTTTTATTTTTGCAGTCCTAGGGATTAAAACCAGAACCTTGCACATGCTAGGCAAGTGCTCTACTACAACATCTCCAGCCTACCATTTATGCTTTTATAATGTGTATTCATTAGCAAATTATTTGTAGCTATAGTTATTTTACTACTGTTGTATTTCATCCGTTCTACTGGAGTTCATAAGTGATTAATATACCACCATTTCAGTGTTAGTGTTCTGAATTTTACTATATCCTTACTAATACCATGGAGAGTTTTGTTTGTTTGTTTGTTTTACTCCAGAGCTTTTCACCTCTGAGTTTATGTGTTTAAATAGCCTTCTTTCTGTTTTATTCAATGCATTAGTTATGCATAATATTGGGGTTCATTTTCACATAATCACACGAGCATGGAATGTAATTTATTCCATTTCAGTCTCCGCTCTTCCCCTTTCCCTTGGCTCCTCCCTACACTTACTGGTTTTCCTTCTATTTATTTATAGCTTTTTTTTAACACCACAAAGATGCAACAGAAAAAGAAAATGACAAACTAATATCTCTGATGAACATTGATGCAAAAATCCTTAATAAAGTTCTAACAAACTGCATTCAAAGTCATATGAAGAAGATAATTCATCATGATCAAGTGGACTTCATTCCAGGGATGCAAATCTGGTTCAACATACATAAATAAAAAAATGCACTTCAACACTTAAAAAGAATTAAGGACAAAAACCATATTATCATCTCAATTGATGCAGAAAAGGACTTTGATAAAATCCAGTACCCATTTATGCTCAAAATGCTAGAGAAATAAAGGCATCAAAGGATCTTACCTTAAGTTTGTAAAGGCAATATATGCCAAAACCATCAGCTAGTATAATATTACATGGGGAAAAGTTAAAAGTATTTCAGTATTTCCACTAAACTTGGCAACAAAAGGCTGCTCATTTTCACCACTTTTATTCAATATAATCCTCAAGACCCTAGCTGGAACATTCAGGTAAGAGAAGGAAATCAAAGGGGTAAGAATAGGAAGAGAGGAAGTCAAACTATCCCTTTTTGCAAATGACATGATCCTATATCTGGATGATCCAAAAAACACCAGAAAACTGCTTAAGCTTATTAATAGATTTAGCAAAGTAGCAGGCTACAAAATCAACACCCATAAGTCAACAGCTTTCCTAAACTAACAATAACAGGACAGAAGAAGAAATCAGGAAATCTGTCCCATTCACCATATCCTCTGAAAGAATAAAATACTTGAGAATTAATCTAACAAGGGAAGTTAAAGAGCTTTACAATGAAAATTATCAAACAATGATGTCAGGAATTGAAGGATACCTGAGAGGATGGAAAGATGTTCCATACCCTTGGTTAGGCAGAATTCGTATAATTAAAATGGCCATTCTGACAAAAGCACTATACAGATTCAATGCAATCCTCATCAAGACACCAATGTCATTCTTTATAGATGTAGCAAAAGCAATTCTCAAATTCATTTGGAACAGCAAGAAACCCAGATAGCCAAAATATTACTAAGCAAGAAAGACAAAAAAGATGACTTTACATTACCAAATCTAAAATTGTACTATAGAGCTGTAGTAACAAAAACAGCATTATACTAGTATCAAAATAGGAACAAAGACCAATGGAATAGAATAGAAGACTCTGAGACAAACCCACAAATCTTTAAACATCTGATCTTTGACAAAGGGGGTCAAAATATAACATGAAGAAGAGACAGCCTATTCAACAAATGGTGCTGGACAAACTGGACAGCCATGTGCAGAAAGTTGAAATTAGATCCCTATCTCTCACCCTTCACAAAAAATCAAATCAAAATGGATCAAAGAATTGCAAATTAACCTGGCTACCATACAATGGCCAGAAGAAAAATTGGGACCAGCATTCCAGCATGTGGGAGATGGCAATGACCTCCTCATGAAACTCACAAAGCAAAAGAATTAATGAGTGGGATGCCATTAAATTAAAAAGCTTTTGCTCAGCCAAGGAATTGGTCAAAACCATCAAAAGAGAATCCACAAATTGGGAGATAATCTTTGCCTGTCATTCCTCCAACCAGGAGTTAATACCCAAAATTTACAAAGAACTCAAAAAACTGGATATCAGAAACACAAATAATCCAATCAATAAATTGACCAGAGAGCTGACCAGAAACTTCTCAAGAGGAAATCAAACAAGGGAATGAATATATGAGAAAGTGTTCTACATTACTATTAATCAGAAAAAAATGCAAATCAAAAGTACATTAAGATCTCACATCTCCTGTCAGACTGGCAAAGATGAAGAATATAAACACTAGCATATGCTGGAGGGATTGTGGGGAAATAGGAACACTAGCACACTGTTGATGGAACTGCAGACTGGTACAGCTGCTCTGAAAAGTAGTGTGGAGAATCTAAAAAAATTAGGGATGGATCCACCCCTGTTCTGGGTATTTTCCCAGAGCAGTTAGAATCAGCACATAACAACAACACAGCAAAATCATTGTTCATAGCAGTTCAATTTTCAATAACTAAATTAGGGAATCAATCCAGATGGCCCTCATCCAGATCCAAAAGCTCCGATACATACATACAGTGGAATTCTACCCAGCTATTAGAAACCCTGATACTGTGGCCTTTGAGGGCAATGGTTAGTAATGGAAGAAAACATGCTGAGCAAAGTTAGTTAAATCCGTAGAGTCGAGGGTCAAAAGTTTTCCCTCATTTGTGGAGGCTAGGTCTAACCCAGGCATAGGTGAAATGTATCAAACTCATGTTTTGGACCCACCACAGGCATAGAAAACATAATCTAGGTGAACTATGAAGTGGGGAGATTGGAGGGGAGAGGGAGGGAAGATATGGCAGTATTTAGGGAGACAATCAACAATGTAGCATAATCTTTACCCTACCCCCACCCTGAGAAGACAAATAATATTTATGCAATCATTTAATTCTGAAAAATTCACAATCATATATTTGCTATTAGGGACATAATATAGAAGAATCCAGAGACTGGGGTGTGAGCAATGTGGGGGTAACTATGGTTTAGGATCCATTGCATATCTTGTTGTTACTTTATATGCATTTATGATTGTACAGCAACTCAACTCATTAATTAAAAAAAAAAGAGTAGCCCAAGTTTTGCAATGAATATTTAAACAACTTAAGTTAAAAGAAAGAAAGAAAACCTTTGGCACCAGACTTTCTTTTTCCGGTATTTAATCAAACTTCATTTTTTGAAAAGTCTGGCAATTTATCTTAATAGAAAGAAAAGATTCAACACTGATTTATGTAGTCTATCAGGCAGGGCTTAATGTTTTTGCAGTAGAGATATTAGATTAGCAATTATGTTCCAAGGTCTAACTTCAGTTTGGTAGGTTCTCAAATTTGATCTTGTCAGTAAATAACATATAATGCTACTTGCTAGCTATGTAATCTAAGTCTTCTTAGCTCTATGCCTCAATGTACTAAAATGCAAATATGATAGCATCTATTAATACTGTTTTTATAATACAGCGTGTATTGATGGTCAAAATAGTATCAAGCAAGGGGCAGTGGAGCAATGACTCAGTGGTTACGGTGCTTGCCTGGCATGCATGAGGATGCGAGTTCAAATCCCAGCACCACATACACAACAAAATTTCAGAGCAGCAAAGGCCACATGGAAAACTAAATAAAATTGATTCTCTCTCTCTCTCTCTCTCCTCTCTCTTTTTAAAAAAATAGTATCAAGCAAACTGGGAGGGTGAGATAGAGATTAGAGTAAGGTTTTATAATGAAAAACTTCTTCGAGACGAACATTTAAAATCTATTTATATTATACAGAATTTACACAAAACCTTCCTGTACTTCATGAATTTGTTAATGTGGATACTATTACCTACTTTAGCATAGAGGGGGAAATTCAGGCACAGATGGATTACAAGTCTTGATTTAGGTGGAACTATCAATAAAAAGGAGAGGTAGGAACAGAGTCTAGATTTTATCTCATCTATTTTTCACTACTTTTTATTCTTCTTTTTGGTTAAATATTTTAGATAAACTTTCTATTTAGTTAATGTAAATCTTCTTTGGCATAGCTAGGAAAAGGTATGTTTCTCCATTCCTTCTCTGTGTCTATGAATTCTGCTTCTCTCATTATCCTTGGATCCCTTTGTTAGTATAGCTCTGATCTTAGATATTTCCTGCCTTCTATTGGATTTGGGATTGGATTGTTCCTCTTTTTGTAGGGATTTGGGTTGGAGCATAAGTCTATTTATTTGGGCTCTTTTATGATTTTTGATGAATGTATTCACTGATATAAATTTACCTCTTTAGGAATACTTAAAAAAAAAGCATGCTTTCATAGTATCCCAGATATTTCAATACGTTATTTCATCATTCTCATTCGTTTCCAAGAATTTCTTGATTTCTGTTCTCATTACCTCTTTTATCCATTCTTCATTTAAGAGGGTATTATTTAATTTCCAAGTATTTGAGTATTTTCTGTTTTTTTTTTCTGTTAATTGCTAATATCATACCGTTGTGGTCTGAAAGGATACATATGATTATATCAACTTTTTTAAATTTGTTAAGGTTAGCTTTGTGGATTAGAATGTGTTCTATTTTGCATAAGGATCAATGAGCTGCTGAGAAGAAGGTAAGTTCAGTCGATTTGGGATGGAATATTTTGTAAATGTCTTTTAGGTCCAGTTGATTTATAGAGTTGTTCAGGTTAGAGATATCTTTGCTGATTTTTTGCTTTGATGATCTGTCTATATTGATAATGGTGTATTAAAGTCCCCCAATATTATTGTGTTGATATTGATGAGAGGTTTAATGTCCTTGAGTACTTTTTCCATATGGGAGGGTCATAATTGGGGGCATAAATGTTGATTATCATTATGTCTTCTTGATGTGTTATTCCTTTTACTATGATATAGTGCTCTTCTTTGTCCTTTCTGACTAGTTTTTGGTTAAAATTAACTTTATCAGATATAAGGATCACAACGCCAGCTTGCTTCTTTGGGTTACAAGTCTGGTGGACATTTTCCTAACCTTTCACTTTCAGTCTGCTTCTATTTTTTTTTCAGTCTGTTTCTATTTGTGATTGTGAGGTGTGTCTCTTGTAGGCAGCATATTGTTGTTGTTGTTGGGTTTTTTTGATCCAGTAAGCCAATCTGTGTTTTTTGATTGGAGCAGTGAGTCCATTCATATTCAGCGTTAGAAGAGATGTGGGAATCTGGGTCCCTGACGTTGTGACTATTGCTGTGTTTTGCATCATCTTGGATATCTTTTAGTGTGCTTTGTGATTACTGACTTTCTTCAGTTTATGGGTTTTGGAAGTTGTTTGCATGTTTCTCTGAATGAAGTATATCCTTGAGAATTTTCTGTAGCGCAGGCTTTGTGATCACTAGCTGGAATTGATCATTGAAATATTTAATTTCCATGTCACATTTAAAGCTGAGTTTTGCAGGATATAGTATTTTTGGCTAGAAATTGTTTTCTTTCAAAATTTGAAAAATATCTTTCCATGCTCTCTTGGCCTTCATTGTCTGATCTGGGGAATCCATAATAATAATGGTCTGTCTCTGAATATGATTTGGTGCTTTTCCCTTGCTGATTTTAGAATTCTTTCCTTGATTTCTCTGTTATTCATTCTACAAATGATGTATCTCAGTGAATTTCTCATTTGGTTAGGTCTGTTTGGCATCCTATAGGAGTCTTGAATTTGATTTTCAGATCAATTCTGATATGGGGAAAATTCTCCTTGGCAATTTCACTCAGAAAGTTCTTAATACCCCTTGTTTACTGTTCAATTTTTTTTCAATCCCAATTATCTCATGTTATTTCTTCTCATCGCTTCAAATACTACTTGGAAATCTTGATCATGCTCAATAAGCTTCTTTTCTTGTCTGTCCTCCTTGAACTTAATGTTGCTCAGACTGTCTTCATTGTCTGATATTCATTCTACAAGAGCTGGGGTTCTATTTTCTCCTGAGTTTACTCTGGTATTAGTATCTTCAAATGAGCTTTTGATTTGGTTGACAGTATTTTTCAGTTCTAAGAGCTCTGCGACACCTCTTTTCAGAATGTTTAGATCTTTATATATGTGATCTCTCATCTTCTGAAATTGCTCTCTTATCTCTTTCCTTAAATTTTCTTTTAATTCTTTGATTGAATTACTAATCATATTGTTGATATATTTTTCTAGGTTTTCATCCAGGGTCCTGACCATGGACACCTTGGGGTTGAGGTAGAGGATTGTTTCCATTTTTCTTCATTTTCAGTTACAGGGAGTGTGGCTTGAGGTCCTACACTGAATAATTCTCTTGAGGGCTTTGTTGATGGCATCAGAGCTTTTTACCTCTTTGCTTAGTTGGACTGGGTTACAATTTGGGTAGCATGGTTCAATGGCTAGTACCCCAATCTGTGCAGTATTGTGGACCTTTAAGTTTTCCAATACCTCATGGGATGGGGGTAGAAGACAGTAAGTGTAGCCCATGCATACAACAGACAGTGTCAACTGTAGCTGTTACAGTGTTGATTAGCATATGTAGGAGCAATCGGATTAGCAGTTTTCTTTCTTGATATCTCTCACACTACACTTGGCTAGCAAGAAAACACCCATGTTCAAGTATGGCATTCACTTCAGTTTACCAGGACCTGTGTAGGTGAGGGGGGGAAAGGTCTAGAGAGCAAAGGGAATGAGATAGAAAGGTAGTGTGAAATGTGTGAATTAGGACATAGAACTACAAAGTAGTAGAGATGATTTAGGCTATTCTGCTAGAAATAAGGAAAAGATAGAAATGGAATGAGAGTGGGGTAATGACTTTGAGGAAGGATGAGAGAGATCAGAATACTGTTTAGGGAATTGACAAAGTAAAGGGAAGAAGGAGATTTAAAGACTTGGGGATCTTTTCAGCCCAAAGTACTGAGGACTACTTTTCAATATTACAGACTGCCACAGGTCAAACCCCAGCACTATGGACACAGCATCAAATACAACAAATCACAGTGACAGTAAAAATCAATCAACCACACAAACAAACAAAATACATACACTAAGGAAAACCAATTCCAAGATGAACAACAACAACAATGAAAAGGAAAAAAAAGGAGTTGGGAAGATTCTGAATTATTACTGTCTAGGTCAAAATGTACCATGGGGCTATGTGTTCATAACTGACTTCTAGGTGGAGTCATTTCCCAGTGGAGTTTGTTGTAAGGAATTAATTTCAGTGATCTCAGCTGAGAGTGAGATTCCCAGGAAGCTTCCCAGAAATTTTCTCCCGTAGAGGGGTTGTAAACATTCATCTTCCCTGCTTACTGTGATAACAGTCTTCAGGGCCACCTGACTTGCACTCTTGGGGTGTTTAGTGTCTGCCTGCCTGAACTCTTGTCCCAGGGGACCTAGGAGCTGCTGGGAGTCTTGTGGATCCTGGTATAGCTGTAAGGGACTCTTGATGTTCCAAGGAGGGTGGCCACCCTGAACCAAGCTTATCCACAGCCATTATTGACCCACTCTTGGGTGTCTTGAGTTCCCCAAGATATGATGTGTGGAGCAGTCACAACTCCAGCAAGAGGAGGCAGGCATGAAGGAGACACCAGCCCAGTTAGACCAGTGTTTGTGGAGGCCTCAATGCAGCCACTAGGAGGCAAGGAAGCCCAGTCCCACTTGGAGTGCTCAAGACCTATGGGACCACTTCTATTTACAGAATTCAGGGTCTGAAAGTGGAGGAAAATACTGGATCCAGGCTGCCCTTTCTGTTCATAGGTCTCTGAAGCTGACACTAGCTTCTGCCCCACTTGAGAGTTTCAGGCAGCACCTGTTGGACATGCAGGCCAAACTGCCCCAGGCTGTTTAAGTCCTATTGAGCAGAATCCTGGTCACTGAGTCCATCTGGAGATCAGACATGTAACACTGTGGGTGGGAAGCCTCTAAATGAGAGTCACTGGACCAGTAGGGAGGATCCACCAGGTCCACATAGCCCCTAGGGCAGACAGTCAAAACACTAGGGACTTGGAGCCGCTCCACCGGACTGCACTCCCTATTCTGCTCTGTATCTAGTGGTTTTGGGTTCACTGTTCATGAGGTGATTTCCTGCACCTCCCTCTAGGATGTTTCAAAGTGGCGGTGCCACTCTTCTTCATGTGATCAGATTCAGGGGACCCTAATTGTGTGTATTAAAACAGTCCCTCATTTCCTGCTGCTGCTGCAACCCTGGGTCACCAGAGTCCTGTGCCTAGGCTCCACTGAGTGCTCACCACTGTTTCTGAGTTTATTTAAGTGTGCACAACTTACTCTCCTCCAGGGCAAATTCCCAGCCCACCGCCTGCTGGGTAGTTTGTGCTGGAAAATTATTTTGGGAGATTTCCTGTACTTTCAGATTATCTACAACTACATGTCATTAAACTTCCTTCCTTGGATAGTAGTGCATTTGGGGAGAAATTTTGCTGTCCACCCACCTCACAGTAAGATACTTCTCCCACCATTTGTGTCCCACATTCACAGAGGATTGTTTCATTCAGCTCTGCCATGGGTTGCCATGATGAAAAAACCTCCTTCACACTTTTAATGACCTGAGAATTTTCATTTGTGAAATACGTAAAGAGGACTTCACTCTAACAACTTGAGTACTCACTTAGAATAAAGGTATCAACAACAAACCTGAATAACTTGTCATGTGTGTTGCTAAACTGGTTAGGTAAAATTGTAGACTGCAGTATCAAGTTGTTATTTATCATTCACAAGTTCAAAGTTACTACAAGTTGTGTTTAAACACGTATTTAGGTTATTCTGACTGCCCAAGAACAACGCTGATGAAGCCAGAACTGAATCATAAAAATTTTGGTTGAATTCCTATGTTAAGTCAAACTTTGGTATATTCTTGGTTTGTGTGGAAGATACTTTGAAGACAACCTGATAACTGGAATAGAGAGGAAAATGAATACCAAGGATTATATACAACATTCCCAAACTAACACGGGAGGACATTGAAATTCTAAACCACCTAATCTCAGGTAGCAAAATCAAAACATCAATTAAAGACCTTCCAAAAAAGAAAAGCCCAGGACCTGATGGATTCACAGCAGAATTCTACCAGACCTTTATAGAAGAATTACACCAATTTTTTTCCATGAAATTGAAAGGGTTATAACTGTCCCACATTTTGTGAAGCAAATATAACACTGATACCAAAACTCAACAGAGACACATCAAGAAAAGAAAGCTACAGACCAATTTCCCTGTTGAACATAGATGCAAAAATTCCTTTTGTTTTTTTTTTCAGGGCTGAAGACTGAACTCATGGCCTTGAGCATGCTAGGCAAGCGCTCTGCCACTGAGCTAAATCCCCAAACCCTGCAATAATTCTTAATAAAATTCTAGCAATCCAGTTTCAAAAATACATCAAAAAGATTATATATCATGATCAAGTGGGCTTCATTCCAGGAAAGCAGAGCTGGTTCAACGTATGCAAATCAATAAATGTAACATAATTAAAAATAAAAATCGTATAATCATCTCAATTGATGGAGAAAAGGCCTTCAATAAAATTCAACACCCATTTAGGTCCAAAACTCTGGAGAAGATAGGGTTCAAAGGAAGATACTTTAATTTTGTAAGAGCCATTTATGACAGAGCCATAGCCAACATTATGCTTAATGCAGAAAGACTGAAAGCATTTCTACTGAATTCAGAGACAAGACAAGGAGGTCCACTTTTACCACTGTTATTCAGTATAGTCCTTGAAACTCTAACCAGAGCTATCAGACAAGAGACAGAAATCAAAGGAATTCAAATAGGAAAAGAGGAAGTCAAGATATCTCTATTTGCTGATGAAATGATCCTACACCTCGAAGACCCAATAAGCTCAACCAGAAGACTTCTGGAGTTTATAAACAATTTCAGCAAAGTGCCTGGTTATAAGATCAACACTCATAAATCATTAGCTTTCCTATAGTGGACTTTCCAGCAGCAAGTCCACTAAAGAAGAAATCATCAACTCTCCTCAAAAACAGTAAAATATTTGGGCATCAAACTAACAAAGGATATAAAGAATCTATACAATGAAAATTATCAAACAATTAAAAAAGAAATTGCAGAAGACCTGAGTATATGGAAAAACATTCCTTGTTCTTAGTTAGGCAGAATCAATGTAATAAAAATGGCCATTCTACCAAAGCCTAATATGGATTCAATGCAATCCTCATCAAGATAACAATGACATTCTTCACAGATATAGAAAAAGCAATTCTCAAATTCATATGGAATAACAGAAGACCCAGAATAGCCAAAACATTACTAAACAAGAAAGGGGAAGCAGGAGGTTTCACAATTCCTGGCCTGAAATTATACTATAGGGCTATAATAACAAAAACAGTGTGGTATTGGTATCAAAACAGAAATGAAAACCAATGGAACAGAATAGAAGATACTGAGACAAAGCCTCAAATATTTAACCCCCCATTTGATAAAGGGGGGAAAAGGTTAGTGTGAAAAAAGGACAGCCTGTTCAACAAATGGTACTGGACAAACTGGACAGCCATATGCAGACAACTGAAATTGGATCCTTACTTTTCACCCTGCAGAATAATCAAATCAAAGCCAGCAACTATACAATTGCTTGAAGAAAAAATAGAACTAACACTACACAACATAGGCATCAGCACTGCCTTCCTTAACAAGACTCCCATAGAGCCAAGAATAAATGAATGGGATGCAATTAAACTAAAAAGCTTCTGCACAGCTAAAGAATTAGTCAAGAGTGTCAAGAGAGAACCTACAGAATGGGAGAAAAGTTTTGCCTGCTACATCTTGGAGAGAAGGCTAATATCCAGGATATACAAAGAACTCAAAAAACTGAACACCAAAACAACAAATAATTCAATCAATAAATGGGCTAGGGACCTAAATAGAAATTTCTCAATGGAGGAAGTCCAAAAAGCCCATGAGTATATTAAAAAATGAACTACATCACTAGGAATCAGAGAAATGAAAATCAAAACTTCACTGAGATTCCACCTCACTCCTGTCAGAGTGGCAAAAATGAAGAACATGAACAATAACAGATGCTGGAGGGGTTGTGGGAAGAGGGGAAACTTTCACACTGTTGATGGGAATGCAAGCTTGTACAGCCACTCTGGAAAGCATGTGGAGACTCCTCAAAAAACTAGGAGAGGAACCACCTAATGACCCAGCTATACCACTCCTGGGTATTTACCTAAAAGAGCTAGAATCAGCATATTTCAGAGATATAGCTTCATCAATGTTTATTGCAGCTCAATTTACTATAGCTAAACTATGGAATCAACCCAGATGCCCCTCATTAGACGAGTGAATTAAAAAATTGTGGTACATATACACAATGGAATTCTACTCTGCTGTTAGAGGAAATGATATTATGGCATTTGCAGCCAAATAGATGGAGATGGAAAAAATTATGCTGAGTAAAATATCCCAAACTCAGAGACTCAAGGACTGAATGTTTTCTCTCATATGTGGAAGCTAGAATACAACTGGGAACAGACTGAAAGTTGGCTAAGCTAATAATAACCTTGACATGGGTGAATTTTTGCATGAACAAGAGGAACCTTACCTATGATGTTGGAGGATGAAGGGAGGGGGGCAGGGAGGACGTGGGAGTAAGAGGGATATCAAGGCAGCTGAAGGGAGGGAGTAGGGGGGTTATCAATCCAGTGGGGAACTTCGACTTCCATAAGAAACCCAACTAACATGGGAGTTAAGTAGGGGAAGCATGGGATTGGGGGAAACCCAAAGTGGGGAGATCATGAACTGACATCAACCTGGGCTTGCTCTGTCATTATGCATGTGGTCATGATTGTGTGGCAATGATTCCATCCTATATGTATTACTATGTTGAACGAATAAAAAAAAAGAAAAGAAGTGTGAAGGAATATTTATTATTGCAGTGATAAAATGTAAACATGATTGTCATGAAAGTTCTTTATGTAGAAAATAATTAAGAAGTTTAAATAGCTAAATAAATAAAGGGTGTAGATAAGCAATTAATACCAAAAAATTGTATAAAAAATTAATACAAAAATTAAGAGAAACCATGTTAACTGGATAATTTCAGGATGATATCCTTCCCAAAAAAATGAATGTCATAAGAATTTGAAGCAGAATAATGAAAATATTATGCCATAGTTACTGAAATTATGCTATGTAATCAAACAAAACAAATTTTAATAATTTATTTAAATTTTAGTTATATAATTCTATGAAGCCATGATTCTTTTGAAAAAAAATTTCTTTTGGGAATTCTTGACCTCTTGTAAGTATGAATTAAGAATGCAAACTTTGTGACCTCTAAATTTCATTAGAAGGGGAAATATCAAAATTATATATACAAACTAGGCATAATAATATTAGAATAAAAGATAAGAGTAAAAAACAAGAGAAAAATTAGATGTTTCCAAATTTATTATTCTTTGACCAATTCTAATAAGTTACTTTATCTTACCAATGTGCTGTGTGGGAGCCACCAAACAGCCAACTACGCTAAGCATTCAAATAAACTCACAATTCCACTTCTAAAAATGTAGTAATAAAATTGCAATAAGAATATTTAATTGTAATGGTATAAACAATATACTTGGCATAAATATAAATTTTGTTGAGATATAAATACAATAATGTGTTTTATATACTATAATGTCCTTATATAATGTCCATTTTTAAGTTTTGGCTTGGTTTTAGCTGAATATTTATTGTAACACTTGGTCATCTGTTTGATGAACTTATATAAACTACCACACATAGTTTTGGCATCCATGCTGTATCCTCAGAAGCGACATGTTGATCCTTTTTAAGGATTATTCCTACTTATAACTATTCCTTGTTTTCTAGGACAACAAGACATTCCAAGTTTTTTACAATTCTCCTGCTCCCTCTCTGGAATCTGCCATTTCTGCAAGGATTCAGTTCATTTTGGCAGAGAATAGATATTTAGAAGTCATGATGTAGGCTCCCAGTATACACATTGCTATTTGAGTGTTGCTATTCCCAGGTTCTCTCAGAGGGCAGGTGTGTGTATTTGTATTTTTGTGCATGCATGTGTGCATGTATGCATGTGTATGTGTGTGCATGCACACACACGCACGCGCACACACACACACACACACACACCAATGCACTCTAGAGTTCATTCTAATTTCCTCCCTTTGCATAACTTTAGCACCCTTCTCTCACAATGAGAAACTTTACTTCATCAATCCAATCCCCTGGTCTATAGGCAATCACTCATTGCTGCTGTACTTTCTCCACATGAGCACCCTGCTCACTAAAGTCAGGCTCCTGACAGTCTGACTCATAATGTGGACACCCTCATGATATGTCACTCTGCAAGGATTCCTTCCTCACTCTGCTTGATCTCTAACACCCATGCTGGCCATCCCTTTTATGAGAATGTCTTTTCCACTCTGCTCAGTCTCTGAAACTCCATGATTAGCAGCCCAGGATTGTCCATATGGACAATCTTCGTACCACGCTTGGGCTCTGAACCAGCGGCCCTCCTGTGTGAATGCCCTCCTTCATCAGCTCAGACACTGTTACCCTCCTCTGGGGCTCTGAGACTCTCGACTCCTGCACCAGGTAGAGATCCACCTTGCTCTGCCCACCTGTAGTGGCAATAGCATCAAATTCCTCAAGGAGTGTAGGGAAGCAAAAGATCTCACAGTTCCCTTTGAGACAAATTTCTCATATCTGCTGTATTTCTTTGCATTTTCACTCTCATAGCTCTCCTTCTCCAGGCTATCACACATCTCTGGACAAGTTTTACCATTAATATCTGCCACGAGTAATTTTATACAATTGAAAAAGATTTACTGAGCAATATATCCTTAATTTGATCCTTGCCCTTAGGTAATATAATCTGTTGAAAGGTTTATTGGCATCTTCCTTAAAATTGCTTTTTGACTTAGATTTTACTATTTGGAGTCTGGAAGCAATTGGCTTTTGCAATCCTGTGAAGTCTCAATTCTTAAATTTCTCCATTTCCTTTCATTTCTGCTTTCGAACTGGGAAATTCTTCCTTGGGCTTATTTCTTCTAATATGTAGCCAAACATGACAAATAACACCAAACAAATGCTCTAACATTATGTTTTCCCCTTGAGCCCTAGGTTCAATCACATCATGATCCACTTTCTAGGTTACATGAATGACATTTTTACTAAATATTTGGTCACCATAAAACATGAATCACAACCTTTCTAGCCTCTGATGGTAGTTTCCTTGCCCATGGCCATCTGTGAAGTTAGTGCCACATATTTTGAGTCTTTTTTTTAACAAGGGCACCTAGCTTTTGATAGCAAAGTTTGTATTAATCAGAGTAGACTATCTATGTTCTTATAACAAATAGTCCAAAGTTTCAGTGTCTTAATACAACAAAAGTTAATTTATGGATTGTGTTATATGTCCTATTCTGGTTGTGAAAGCTCTACTTTGCAGAGTCATTCAGAAACTCAAAGGTGCTGCCATCTGTACATACATCATCTAAATCCACCCCCTCCCTAGTTGCCTCAGAGGTGGTGGAGACTGAAGGAGAGAACATATGCTTTTCATTGTCTCAGACCAGACCTGACATACATGACCTTTCAATAGCCAGTGCTAGTCATATGGTCCCAACTAACTGCAAAGGAGCTCAAAGTATAATCTTTAATATACCAAAATGCAGAGAATAAGATACTCTAGTAACATGCCCTATGTGTACATTTTAATTAGTAGATTCCAGTTGTGAATCTCATTCTACCATACATTGTTATTTATGAGGTATCTTTAACACTCATTCAACGGATATTTGTAGAGTACCTATCATGTTCTCTGTATTCTTCTAGACATTAGGTACACATATATACAGCAGTAAATAAAAGAGTCAAAGACCACCTATTAGTATTGTAATGGGCTACACAGACAAATTTTAGATATGTAATGTATAAGATGGTGATACGTGCCATGGAGAAAAGCCAAGCAGAAAGAAGGGTTTTCTGGTAGGGAAATGAAATTTGTGAACTTTTCAGTTGGGAAAGCCTACTAAGAAGATCACTGTGGTATGCTAAATAATGGCTCCCCCAAGTGTCCATTCATAATTCCAAGAACCTGTGTGTATGTTACTTTCAAATATGGCAAATAGGACTTTGAATAGGTGACTATTCAGGATCATGAGATGGGAAGATTAGCCTGCATTTTCCAGGTAGACCCAAAGTAATGACAAGGGTCTTTATGAGACAGCAAGATGGTCAGAGTCAGAAATAGCAATGTGACTACAGAAGCAGAGAAAGAGCAAGAAACTTGAAAATACTGTGATGCTGGCTCTAAGGATCAAGGATAAGCCCTGGAGCCAAAGACTGTAGTCAGTCCCTAGAAAAGGCAAGGAATAGCCTCTAAAGGAATACAAGAACCCTTTTGATATGTGACCTCTAGAAGTTCTGATCTCCAGAGCCATGAGACAATAAAGTTGTTACTTTAAGGCACTAAATTTGTGCTATATTGTTAAAACAGCAACTGGAAACTAAAGAAATGGCATTTGAACCAAGATGTGCAAGAAGTGAGCTGTGTGAACATCTAAAGGAAGAGTTTCCTGGTCGGATGGAACAAGTGTGAAGAATTTGAGATAGGAGAGAATTTATTATGTGCAAGGAACAAAATGGATTTTGTTAAGGTTGAAGTCCGGCAAAGGAAGGAGATACTTCCAGGAGATGAGTTGGAGAGGAGGCAATGCAGTCAGACCATACTGGGGACTATATGAACCGTGTACTCGTGAGTGCTGGGCAAGCACCATAACTGCTGAGCCACTGCTCCAGCCCCAAGGAATCACTATTTAAAAATCAGTAAGGCAGAGTAGAAGAGTAAAAAATCAGAGAAACCATTGAGTAGATATTGCAAATAATAGTGTTAAAATGATGATAGCATGGTCCAGGGCAAAGGAAGAGGAAGTGGTGAGGAAGGTGTGATCTGTTTCAGGATCTACTCTGAAAATAGATCTATAGATCTCAATCTATAGATTTATAGATTGAGCATGTAACGTGAGAGAGAATCCAAATGTCTCCAAGGTTAGGGATGTAAACAATAGAGGGTGGAGCTGCCATTCATCCAGATGGGAAAGTCTCCTAGGAATTTGGAGAATACCAAGAGTTGCGATTTATTTATTATGTTTGAGATGCTTTTTAGATACTAAAATGGAGATGTCTAGCAACCATTCGGACATACTAGTTGGTGTATAGGAAAGAGGTACCACTGGAGATACACATTTACAAGTATCCAGTGTGTGGCCTTTAGAGTCATAATTTTGAATTATACGACAAGGGAGATATGAAATCCTAGGACTGACCCTAGACTCCACAGTAGAGTGTGGAGATTAGGAAGAAGAGGAATAATAACTATCAGAAGAAATAGAATTTACAGTATGGACTAGGAAGGAAACAAGAGAGTATTACACTAAAGTTAATTGAAAACATTTTAAGAAGGAATAAAATTCTAGTGAAAGGTGAAGTGATACTCAAAATCACCATAGCACAACATTAATGTGAAAATGTATATGTAACCTAAAAGAACCCCTTTTTTAATTTTTTCTTTATCTTTATTTATTTACTGGTGCTTGAACCCAGGACTTCATGAATGCTAACCTTGTATTCTACTACTGAGCTGTACCTGCAGCCCCTTTTTGTCCTTTTAAATAAACTAAGCTGAATATACCATAATTTGTTATGCAACATAATTGGAATGTAAATTATTCACCAAATCTTTGCAAAAAAATTCTAAATCATATGTTAATTTTTGCAAATTGATTATTTGAGGAGATTGTCACTAGCCAAATGGTGTCCCTGAGTTATGCATGAAGAAAGAGAACAGAATCAAACATGAAAAAAAAAGTCCAGGTAAACAGTCATTGGTAACTTAGAGTATCAAATTAACATGAATAGTACTAATCGTGGTGCCAGATTCCTTCAACATCTGTTGAAAAGCAATTATGTTAAAAATGTTCTCTCCTACCCAAATCTTTTAGCCTTGGTATTACAATATTACTGAGATTTTGTACATTAAAAAATTTTATTATCAACTAAATCAAAAAAATCACTTTGGAATGTCATATTTAATTGGATAGAATATGATCCTTCAGGCCAAACAAGAGGCAGAATACCGTGGTAGTTGAGAACATTGGTCATGTGCCAGACAGATTGAGTTAGACTCTTAGTTTTACCACTTAAGTTTTAAATAACCTCACTGTGCCTCAGTTATTTTACCTGTAAAAATGAGGCTGATAGTACTTAAATGAATTAATATTTGCTAAACTTGGAGCAATTTCTATGTGTAAGTGTGATGCTCTCATTCTTATTAATAAATTATTGTTAATTCTTGTGATAGGGGAGTATTTGGTAAGTTTTTAATGAGCCTACGCAGTTAAACAGAGATGAAATTCAACAGTGACCCACACTCTGGGAATCCCTGGCCTGAAACTGCCTCCAAAGGCTCCATCCACTCTTTCTTGTCCACCTATTCTCCCAACCTCTCAGAGGCAAAGTCTCATAGAGGCTACAGTCCTGTGTGGCCATGTGAGGGTTACCTCAGGATGAGCACCAGCAGCACCAGGTCATAGATGTAGGTGCTAAATGAGCCATGGACATTTGCTCACTTCAATACCAGTGTCACCAAGGACTCTTGCTGTAAATGTCTGGATCCACTACAGCCAGGACCTAAGGATGGCTCATGGGAGCCATGAAAATACTGGCCAGCATTCCAGGAGCATGGTGGATACCAGAGAAGCCTCCAAAACATTGTCCACTCAGTGATCTTTAAGGCTGGGTATAGTGTGTGAGCAGTGCATGGCCTGCTCTTTGTAAGGTAAGCATGTAGGATGGCAATGCCAGGGAGGGAGGACTTGTGGAGGTGTAACTGGCCCATACACTAATAACCAATGAGAACAGAAAGTGGCCTTGATTCTGGAACAGAGACCTCCAGGTTCCCTGAAGTGCTAGGATTACGTGTTTAATTTCTGGGTTCTGAGGAGACAGAAAGCAAACCCCAGTGAATGGAAATAGCTGGTGGGGGCACCCAGAGGACTCAAAAGCATGACTGTCAAACATTTCAACATTTAAACAACCAGTAGGGCAACAGCAGTGCATGTGTCTGGATATTTGCTCTGTTGTTAGCTCAAGTGAGTTGAGATCTGTCTATTAGATACTTGCAACATGGGGGTCATTGTTGTTCTGGTGAGCTGATGAGGGGATTCAAAGGAAAATTTGTGCCTCTCTTGAGGACTTTTGATATACGGAAGGGCAGAGAAATAAATGGCATTGGAGATGGGGAGATCAAATGAGGATTTTCTCAAAAGGGGAGGAATAATAGCATGTTTGTATGTTGATGAGAAAGCTCTTATAGAAAGATAATGCCTACCTCTGTATACTACCGGGGGTTGTGTGTGGGGATGTGTCAAGGCTACACAAAGTATTTTCAGATTTCCTTCCCATTATTTCTTCTATGAACCACTGGGCATCCTTTATACTACTGCTTTTTCTCCTTTTGTTATAGATGCTGTCTCTATTCATTTCTTGGCATTTTTCTTTTTCTGCCTCTATTTTTAGTGTAAAGTCTGCTTGATAAATCAATAAGCACCAGCCTGCATATCCTGGGTGTGTGCTCTTTTTTTCTGCCAGGAGACCAACATTTCAGTATCTTAAACCATGGTCCAGAAAATCAAATGCCATTTTGTAATACTACTTTTGCAGACAAATTTCTTGCTTTTTTTATCTACATCTATCTCTGTGTCTATCATCTATCTATCTATCTGTCTATCTATCTATCATCTATCTATCATCTATCCTTTCTATTATTTATCTAGCCATCCACCCATCATCTATACTATTTACCTATCTATGTTCTTGTATTTCTGTCTACTCATCTAATTCTACCCATACAACCATCCATCCATCTCATCTACCATCCATCTATCATCTATCAAATCTAATGTCTATTTTATCTACCTTATTCTATTCTAGAAAAAGTTTAGATCACTCTGGCTATTTAATTGATTTTCCCTTTCAAATACCAACCTTAGTTAAAATGAAAAATATTACCTACCTTAACTTCAAGTTTCATAGCTTTATGAACAGATATCATTTTCTAGAGTGCTTCCCCAGCCCCACTCTTTGGCATGATTGAAGTGGTTGGGGATTGAAAGAGTGATAAACCCTACCAGTATCCAAGGCATCAAAGACAGCCCACCTAGGCTTCCCTTTTCCTAAGACTAGCATCTGGGCTTGTCCTTTGAAATGTCTGTGAGCTCTCTTCATTATTCCATGGATAATGCAATACTGCACTGTTTCCAAAAGCCACATAAGGCGACAATAGAACAGAGGGGCCAAGAGCCAAAACTTTCTGTACGCCAGCCTGTGCAGGCCCCAGACTTGCTATTGACCTGCTTTGTGAAGCATGTTCCCTATGAGATGGTGACAAATTCATATATTATTGGGGCAATTGTGAGAATCAAATGAGGAACAAAGTAAAATTCTTAATCTTAGAAGTTATTATTTACAATGTACAGTAAAAGATTTCCATTTCAATATGAATGTCATAATTGTCTTCAATTTTCTAAAATGTGATTTTGCCCCATATATCTAAATCCTTAAAGTATAATTCTTTCAATGACTAATACTTTTGCCCTATAAGGAAGCCAATAAGGTAATTGATGTCAGAGAACACCCCTTTTGAAATCTAGACCTTAAAATAACAAGTAAATCACTTTTTAATTTTTCAGACTTTTTTACTCATGAAGTGTGTTGGGTGGAGAAGATTGCTAAGATCCCTTTTTAAGTTATGCAACCAATAATATCAGTTTCAAATTCCTGTAAGAAAAGGGATTTAAAGAACTGAATGACATGAAAATGGGGCCCTTGAGGGGTGTCCACCACTCACATTTCCCTTGTCATTGCAGCAGCACTGGGTGGATTCGCCTGAATGTCAGTTCAGGGTTAGTAGGCTTGGCAGTCACAACTTTCCGCTCTTCTGTCTATAAAGGGCTCCCTTAACTCCTCACAGATCTCTTTCCAGTTGTATTCCATGAGATCTCAGAAAAGTTCTTAACACCATGCTGCAGCAAACCATTACTAATCAATTGGTGTTGCTATGCAATAGAAATAAAATTTATATTCCTACAGCAAAAATATTTGTTCCAGCTAATTTATCCTCATAACATATAGGAAACACTCAGTAGGGATCGGTTTTCTTTTCATCTCCAAGACTTTATCAACTAAAGTGAAAAACCAGCTTTCTTCAGAAAAGCTCTTCCAGTACTGGTTATGCAAGTCAATGACCGTCCACCCTCAGGACTCACCCTAATGAGGCTGAGGAAGACACTCCTTACTCTAAGCATGTGATGACACCTTGGTTTACTGGTACACAGCCTCTTTCTTCCTGTTTTGTAGCTCCTTTGTTTCTCAATAACCTTTCATTCCTCATGTTTGTTTCCAGAAGTTTTTTTCTCCTTTCTTTCCTTAGAACAGGGAATAATAACCAAGAAGGTAAATTTATAAGATAAAATATTATTATTCCTGTTTGGGAAGGATTTGGAGAAGCTAGCCTCAGTCTACAGCAATAATTTTCTGTGGCAAGATTTCAAGTAGTGACACCGAGGAGAAAATACATAGGAAAGAGTGGATTTTCTATTGTGTCTCAAATTATACCATTTGATTTTATAGCAAAGTGTGCCCAAGTGGGATGCACGGTGGGAAACTCATTTTCTTTTGGAAAACTGGGAGGTCCTTAGATTAGGACTTTCCAGAAGAGGTCAGAAATGAGATAAAAACAAATATTCACATTCAGGAGCAGTGGCATTTAATAAAGTGATTAAGCATTGACATTAAATGAGTTCTCAGGCCACTTTGCAGTGATTAATGTGGGTGGATGGAGGCCAGGATTCACTGAAGAAGGAGTATTGGAATGTTTTTCATGATTAAAAATTGCAAGCAATTATAGTAGTAAAAACAAATCTATGGGAAGTTTTGTTGATTGTCCCTGCCATTTAATGACATTAATTACTAAAAAGCCATCTCTTCTCCTCCATCATAAGGGTGAAAAGGGTAAAGCCTCTGGAGGAATGGAAATACTTATGGGCAGATTGCAGTTTTGGTGTTGGAGTTGTTTGAAGACATTTTAGCTATTGCCTATCTATTAACCTCTCATTTCCTAAATGAATTTCACTGACCCAAGAGTATTGTTTTCATTTGCTGGAAGGGCATTATCACTCAATACCACAGGGTTAGCAACTATCAGGTATATGATAGCTACTTGATGAAGGAATCTGGCCTGTGTAGAATTTACAAATGAATGAAAATTAGATGGATAAATTACACTCAGGCAGAATTTTTGCTGCTAAAGTAGAGAGAGAGGAGTCTATTTTTTGTTGCTGTGGCAAAATACCTGAGACAAGGTAATTTATAAAGGATAGAAGATTATTTGACACACAGTTCTGGAGGCTGGGAGGTCCAAGAGATAGGGCTGACATCCACTTGGCCTCTGGTGAGGGACTTGTGCTGCATCACAACATGGTGGAAGGTAAGTGAACACATGCAAAAGAGAAAAAGTTGACTCACTTTAAAACAACCTGCTTTGTGATAATCAACCTACTCCCAAGAGAAAGTTATTAATTCCTCTTAATGACCTATTAACATCTTAAAGGCCCACCTACCAACACTAACACAATAGCAATCAATTTTCAACACAAGTTTTGGAGGGACCAAACCATGTACAAACCATAGCAAAAGGTAAATGGAATGACTCTTTTGGAAGACAATATGAGATCATATAGTCAACTTCCTACTTAAAGAATCTAATACAACTTTCCTTCAGATGTTCCTGTTTTCCTCTAACAATGAAGAATAGGAGATTTACATGAGTGCTTACGCTTTTCTTAATCGAAAAGCAGGATTGAATAAAAGAGGTGAGAGCGGACAGCCTTGTCTTGTTCCCGACTTTAGTGGAAATGCTTTCAGC
>PVKS010014215.1:0-48848 GCA_004027875.1 Aplodontia rufa | reverse complement strand
GCAACAGAGAACCCCAGAGGGAAGGGCAGCAGAGAACACTGCAACAGAGAACCCCAGAGAGAAGGGCAGCAGAGAACACTGCAACAGAGAACCCCAGAGAGAAGGGAAGCAGAGAACACAGCAACAGAGGAACCCCAGAAAGAAGGGCAGCAGAGAACACTGCAACAGAGAACCCCAGAGAGAAGGGCAGCAGAGAACACTGCAACAGAGCTGTGCACAGATAAGAGGCGAGACTGTGGTCATCGTGCGTAAGGGGCTGGGGTGGACCTGGACTGAAGCCAGCAGAGGCCTGCTGCAGGTGACTAAGGCCTTAACAGGTGTCAACATCTCCTGTGCAGTCAGCAGATCTAGAGAAGGCAGCTGTGTTAGTCATCTTCTCATCACCTGAGCAAACACCTGACAAGAATGACTTAGAAGAGGAAGAGCTCATTTTGGCTCCTGGTTTCAGAGGTTCAGTCGATGGTCAACCCTCTGCATTGCTCTGGGCCAGAGTTTAGGCTGAGTACTATGGAAGAAGAGAAAAGAAAATGCTCAGCTCAGGAGGTCCAGGGAGCCAAGGGAGGAGCCAGGGTCAAGGTACAAGCCCAAGAGCACAGCCCAGTCACCCACCTCCTCCAGCCACACCCAGTTATCCCTTTCAAATTCTTAGCCAGCAAAAGGAGTCATCCACCAGTTAGGCCACAGCTCTCACAATCTCATCGTTGGCCACAGCTCTCATGATCTGTGCACCACGTGGCTCTCAGTATCTGAGCACAGGCATGGCTCTCATAATCCGATCATACGGAGCAGTTCTCAGGATCTCAACATTGGCCACAGCTCTCAGGATCTGAGCACAGGTCACATCCCCTCTGATCTCATCACAGGCCACTGCTCTTGTGTTCTGATCATTCCACCTCTTGCTTTGATGCAGGAGCTTTTGGGGGACAATTCATGTCCATACCACAATAGTGACAAGCTTCAATGTGTTGGCAAAGTTTTGAAGTTGCAAGGTGAGTGATGAATGACATTATTATATGGGGCAGAGGAGAGGATAAAGTTGCCACAGGTCATCTGCACTGACAGGAGAAACTGCTGCTCAGTAGGACCACACCCAGGCACGGAGGTACAGTCTCAGGAGGGGCCATCACAGGACCTCAATGGTCCCTTCCATGTTTGCAAACATCTACCAGCTCCTGAGTGTCCGCCAAACCTAGCTGGACCCCCATTTGCCGCATGCCTGATTCCACAGGATCCCAATTTCCTATTGTATTTCTAGCCTGTCACAAAGAACATTCACTGCACCAGCCCAGAAAAGATTCCAAAATTCCTCTTCTCCCTAGTTCAGACCAAAGTGAGCCGGTGGCAGGCGTGGGTGGTCTGGCCAAGTTGCCGGCCAGGACGCCTCGTGCTGTAATCCATCACCATTGTGAGCTGCCTTCACAGCAGTTCTTCCTTTGGCGTAAAGTCTGAAATGCAAAAGGATTGTCAGGACACCGAGAGATGCACCAGAGAGATAGTGAGACCCAAATGTGTGCTTTGTTAGGAATGAGAATGGAAATATGAGTCCAGGGAAAAAGGACTGTCGCAGCATGGTCACAAGCTCCTTTCAAAACATGAAAAATAAATTCACCCTCAAGAAAAAGAAGAAAAATGAATCTGACAGATTCATTCTCTCATATCTTGAGGTTTCTCCTCTGCGCCTGTGCATCAAGGATCAGGCTGAGCGAGGAAGGCCACGCCGTCAGGAAGAGAGCCGGCCCTACCATTGTTCCTGAACACATGCGCCCCTTGCCAGTCGGAGCTTTTAACTCGAATGTGATTAAGTGGCTTGTCCCAGAAATGAAAAAAGTCCGTCTCCAGCCCAAACGCAAATAGATTACATGCTCTATGAGTATCGCTATCATTCCCAACATGCTCTGCAAATTTGAATTTTCATCCCTTTGACTGTACTTCTAATCCAGAAGGGAAAAAACACCCCGCGGTTGCTCACTGGTTACACGTCCTTTCTCTCCACTCTTCGACAGAATGACGCGCTCTGCACAGCCACTGAACAAGGATGTGGCAGTGGAGCTACAGATTGTCAGGCCAGCTCCTGAGCTCCTAGAAGAGCCACCATCAGGGAGGGAAGGAGGTCTGAGGCCCATAGCCAGGTTCTCCCCAGCACGTGGCTTCGACCACATCACACTGCCCACCAGCTGTGACACACAGACACCCATGCACCTTGTTCGCTGGCACTCAGCTGACTTTGATAGCTTTTGTCAGGCAGACTTTGCTGGCCTGGGACATGGTAGGGGCTCAATAAATACTTGCACCATGCTTCCTGAAATGGGAGCAGATGGGGACTCCCTCCAACCTCGTTGGGGGTCCCAGTCCAGACTGATTTTCAGGCATAAAAGGAGTCATGACAACTTTGCTGAAGATGACAATACAGTTTGTCAATTTATTACAGTATTATCTTCATTTATAAACCAAATTTTGGATTACCAAGTTTAACAGGAGACTTTTTTCTGATTTATGAACTAATTAATATAAATATTCATCATTTCATTATATTGTTAGTGAATTGCTTTACTGGAAATATTTTAAATTACTGGAAGTCAGAACTGTCATAGAAGGTCCAAAATAACTCTAAGCAGGTTCTGAAGAGCTGATCACAAATCAGTCATACAACTTGAACTTCACAGCACTCATTTTGGGTAACATTCATCTCCAAAGGAATTTGATTTGAACAATTGCACAGCCCCCAAATTATAACTCCTCATGTGTGACCAGGTGAAGGAAAGAGATCATTGATACAAGGTCATTATGCCAAGCCTGCGGCAATTGCCTCTTCCCATCATCCTTCTCTTACATATGGAGAGAAGCAGGCTCTTCTTAGGTATGTTGCAATCTATCCTTATTAGATACTTTTTAGTCTTTGGGCCCATCCTCGGTATTTATCTTGTGAGCTGCTGATGGCACAAGGTCTGCGAGGGTCTATCTCAGCCTCCTTCTTTCCTGCTAAATCAAGTGTCCTGTGCACCTACCTGCTAATACTAAGTCAGAATTACAGAGTGGCCACATGACACTTACCCTGTTTTACACAGATCCCCAGGCAAGACTACACTGAGATGGTATAAAAGTTCCAAGATGTCTAAAGAAATAACGAAATACGAACACTCTGTCTTCGTAAGCACACGGATCAGCTAACTGACGCTACAGGACACCCACTGTCTGAGAAGAGCTTCACCATGAAGTCGAAGCGGTCACTGTGGCGTGCAGTTAGGGGAACAGCTGCCTGATGGCGGGAGGCAGAGAGTGCACCAAGCTCATTTCCAGAGGAAAAAAAGACAGAAAAACGGTGGAGGCTTGAGAAGAATCTGGTTCCACCAGCTCTGCTCCTACCTGTCCCTCACTACCTGGATGAGCAAGAGGATCCCCAGAACCCAGGAACTCAAAGCAAAATGGAACCTCTAACTTCAATGTCCAGAGTCCCACATTTAGCATTTGATGCTCAATTTGAAGACATTTTGCAAAAACGATCTTGGTGAAGGCAAACTGGTGCCTGGCAGGAAACAGGGTCTCCGAGCACTTGCTAAATGCATACCTGGTGCAGACGGGTGGGCCAGCTGACCAGGACTCGCGTGGCGTACGAGCTGCACCGCCTCCCTTTGGAGAGATGCTGAGTGCCTTTTGAGATGGCTAAGCTGACGTGACACAGGTGAGCATCAACACGAGTTTTCGATCTTTATTAGAAATGTATCAGCCTGAGACACCGCGGGGACTCTGCAGGATTCGTAGTTTCCCTGCTGCTCTCTGTACATCCTCTCCGTTTCGGATTTTCCTTCCTTCTCACTGCCACCCACCCCCCAGCCCTTTTTAATTTAACTAGAGAAAATGACATGTTAATTTCAGCTCCACCTCTGCTGGGTCATCCTCAGGTCAGCAGATTGGAGACATCAAGAGAAGAGAGAAGACGGTGCACTCCAACTGCAGGGCAGGATGACCCAGCCATCAGTCACATTGACGGCAGCGTTTGAACAATGACAGTCATCTGTCAGGAAGCAGAGGTGGCGTCTCATTAGCACACCACTCACCTGCCCTGAGCTACACCTCGCTTATAATAATATCGATCATTCACCTCCAAGGTGCAGGTTTTTCCTGCTCCATGAAATAACAGGCACTCTATTTCCTCTCTTCCCCCTCGCACAGTTCACACAGCCAAGTCGCCTGGAGGAGGAAGAGGGCAGCGGGAACTGGAGCAGGAGGAAGTCACCCTGCACGTGGAAGGAAGACATGGCGTCCCTGTCCACTTGCCACCAGTGGCCGTGAGACCCTGAGTGTCTTGAGTGTCAAGCTCTCCAGGTGCGACACAGGAAGGGAGCTGGGGCAGTTGGCTGGAGGGTCCTGCTGGGATGCAAGGCCCACCCCCACTGTGGCCCTGGACAACCCACCTGGACAAAGGCATCCGATGATCAAAAAGTAATTTTTCACTTTGTTTTGTGTATCTATAGGTAATAGGCAAAGAAAGGGGCCCACAAAACATGGTTCTATGAGCCTCAGACTTGGCCACTGCTCCCCTCCACTAAACAGAGGACTTTTGCTCTTAACATGTGTGGCTTCAGCTCCCAGTGCTTGTCCATCCAGCCCCGGACACCTGCCCGCAGGGGAACTCCTCTGCTCACATGAAGCTACTTTCAATTATGTTCCCCAGGGGACGCTGACAGGAGATTCTTGTGATGCAACCTTCAGAACCCGTGCCATCCCAGGTGCTGGGACCCCCACACCTACTGATGGGCCATAAATAGGTGCAGAGTTTAAAGCTGGGCCACCATCTAGAATGGACCACAAGTTACAAACCATTGCTCCTCTTCCACTGTAGGAGACGTAAAAATATACACGTGTGTGTGCACGCATGCACATGCCCAGACACACAGTCAGACCTTTCCAATTCTTGTAAAAGGAAATAATAACAAACCTTTTCTCAGGCTGGAAGAGTAACCAAAGACCATGGAAGCTGAATGGGACCCTGCAGATCATAAAACAGGCCAAGAGCTGCAGGGTGACAGGTCTGAGCTGGTGCGGACCAGGGGACATGAGCAGGGGGTCCGCAGGCCCACAGCTCCTAAAGGAACTGCAGATGCATATGGGAAACAGCTTTTCAGCTACAGAGGTAATAACAGGTCTACGGCAAACACCCATGGGAAGCTGAGCATCTTCGCTCTGGAGAAGTGGACGGGCTAAGACAATGCAAAGCCACAGGTTCCTCCAGGGCCCCCAGCAAGACCCTGCCCACAGCTCATTCTCCACCAGGCTGCACGGATTGCACATGTTCCCTGGGCAACAGGGTCACAAGGAACAGCGTTCCTGAGCAGCCTTCTGCACTGAGTTCTGCAAGAGGCCTCAGCCCACCCTGCAGCGTAGCAGGCTTCTTCTGTTAAAAAGTTGTCCTTTATGTGTAATTACAAAATCCAAAAAGATCTGGAGCCTGGAAGCATGCTTGTAGCTCATGTCCCCATTTTGTGGTGAACTCTGACCTCACTCTAGCGAATGGGAGATTTTTGCATGTAGGTTCTCATTTCTCCCCATTAGAATAACTGCTCCCACCTTCACACCCTGACTCTGGAAGGCTGCCTCTGGCTCCACCCCAAGCTTTCGTGGGGATGCGAACCCATCACCTAAGATCCAAGAGTCTGACCCCAACACCCACCTGGCCTCCATGGCTCTGGATCATGCATCCTGGGCCTCACTGTCTTTTCCACCTCAGATCAAACGGGTTCCTGCCCACTGCCCAGACGTCGCTTGCCATTCCCACGGAAGACAGACAGCAACACAGAAGGCCTGTTTGCAGGATCACGGCTATGATGTTTCTGGTTACATCAGGGAGGAACTTTCCATCAACCACTGTGTCCCATTTTGCTAGATGACACATGACAGTCTTGGTTAGCAACAGTTCCTCCAGTAGCACTGTGTCCTGCAAACTCAGGGGAAGGATAGCTCCCTACCCATGGGCTGCCTGCTAGTGACACCCCTGCAGGTCCCTGCTGTGGAAGCAAGAGCTCTCAGCCTGTGACACCCAGAGGAAGGGCAAGAAGTGGAGCAGGCATTGGCCTCCCACATCTTCATCTTGCTCTCATTTATGAAAGCCGTTGTCACAGTTGCTCCAAGCAGGAAAAACAAAATATAGACCTTACCCAATTGTAACTCCAGATCTACATTCTATAGTATTAAAATATTGATTTTGCAGTAGGCTCCTGGAAGGTGAGAGGCAGATTTTGATGGAACAATGTTATGAGTGAAAGAAAACCTAAATCACCCCTGGGCTGCTGTCCCATGTACTAGCACAGGACTTCCCTGCCCCTCACCAATATCCCTTTCGCATCACAGAGTCAAAACTTCCTCTTTTAAATCAACCACCTGAACGTCTGGGTAGGACTTCCCAATCAAAGGGGCAATGATCCTTTCTAAAATAATCCAGACCCATTATACAGCTCCTCGCTTCTCCTGTGTTTATTAGAGACATGGAAAATGCACACACAATACATTTTCTTCTTTAAACAAGTTTCTTCCTCTCTCCCTCCCCTTCTTCCTCCCTCTTTCTTTCCCTTGCTCTTTCCTTCCTCCCTCTGTCTCTCACTCTCTCATTCCCTCTCCCCTTAATCGCCTAGTCTTTACAAACCCATGCCTGCGAAAGAAGCACCCGTCTATTGCCCTGTCAAACAATGCCTGGCTGGGAAAGCTGCTGGGTTTATGGGAGAGACAAACATTTCAGGCATGCCATTCTGGGGTAATGAGGCATGGCAACAGAATATACCTGCGCAACATTTGATAAAGATGAGCTGACACGCCAGTCCAAATAGGCTCTTTTGTGTGTCTGTGCGTGTCTACCATCATCGCTTTCATCTTGGAACAGGAAGGGAGCAGTAGCAGCAGCAGCTGGCAGGACCACGAGGGGAAGAGCGGCTCACACAATTAAATGCCGTTTACCTCTGGCCTTGATTTCACTCCCGCTACCCTTAATTTATTATACATTTTCTCCTCTCTATGCAAAAAAAAAAAAAAAAAAGTGGCTGGATTTTTCTCTTTTTCTCGCTCTCTAATTCCTTTTCCAGGGCATTGGGAGAGACAATAGGCAAAATCCCTAGGTGTTTAGCTCTGGGTCTTAAGTTAAAATGCCTCTGAGTGGGGTTTTTATGGCTTTTGTTGCTGTTCGATTAATGTAAAGCAAAATTAAACCCTACAGTTACACATGTGCAGAGGGAAGGTGGGCTGAACTTCCTACTTTGGTATACAGAAAGCAGCTTCTGTTGCTTAATCTTCGACAAAGAGAGGAGAGGCAGAAAACAGAGATGAGAGAAATAAAGCAGACAGGAGGCGAGTGAGTGTGCTGTGTGAGATCAGCAGCCACGTGAACTGGGAATCGTCTCTGGTCACGCTCCCCTTCAGAAGCCCAGCGCTCTTTCTCTCTGGGCTGGATCCTCTGTGCTCTCAGGGCAGTGGGGGCCTCTCAGGATGTCGCCCACAGGTGCCTGGGGCTGGAATGAGCCTGGGAAGGCAGCACCATGGCAGCGGAAGGTTTCCGACCCTGCAGCCGGGGCAGCACTCCACCCACACGGCTCCTGGGGAGCTCTGCTATGCACAGAGGCCCAGTCATCTGTTGGGGGAGCCTGGGGTGTCAGGGTCCTGTGACACTCCTGCCTCTTCCCTCTGTGTTCCCTCTGCGGTCACAGCTAGGATGAGGCCCCTGTGGGCAATGGTGCCCACTCTGGGGCTCTCTGACCCCCACGACCAGAGATCACAGCCCTGGCTTTCCTTCACTTACGGAATGACCTCATCCTGTCTCCACCTACACTCAGTCACCCTCAAATTCAGGTACAAGGAATTTCTGTCCCCACAACCCCAGGTAGCAATCACCATGCAAAGGGTGTGGGGCAGGGCGTGTTTTCCCTCATGCTGCCCCTGGGAGTGAGGGTCAGCTCCTGGGCTCACTGTTAAAGGACTGGGGTTCACACGTTTGCCTCTGGCTAGCTGGGGAAAGTCTTGCTCTGTGTGAACTTCTGCTTCCTTTCCATAAAATCACAAGATCCTGGACCCATCGTGGGAAAGTTGGAGAGAGCGAATGGACGACGACTGTAAAAACAGTTTGCAAATTCTATTCAGCAGGTGACATCTTCAGTTTCAGAGGTTGTTTTCGTAGATGAAAGCAAATTCCAGAAATAATAACAGAATAAAGGTGTGTTAAAGCTCAAACACATGGAGACAAAAAGAAGAAAAGGCAATAAGCTTACCAATTCCAACCCTCGTAGCTTTCCAGTCTGGAGCTCCGTGAAGTCCCCGTTATTTAAGGGTCCTGTCTCGCCAAAGCCACTGCGTCTCCTTCGTTTCCTTAATTTGCCAAGTGATGATGAGCGCGTCCCTGGAGACTGCAGAAGAGCCGTCGCGGCAGCCCTTCAGCGAGTGGACAGTGGGCTGGGACGGAGCACACCCCTGACAGCAGAGGTCTAAGTGTGAAACTGCACCAACTTACCACAAACCCACCTGCGTGCCACCCACACGAGCAGGGAGCTAGCGGAGTCCCTGAAGGAGAGTGAGAGGCTCTGCGGCTTCCTTTGGCTTCAGGTCTGCAGTCAGATTTAGGGAGGTGCCTTGACCCCTGTCAACTCTGATAAATGCACACAGGCGTGTAACCACAAGCAGAGTTCACACGGGATGATTCCATGCCCTCTAGCCATGCCCTGCGGTGGCTACCCTCCTGCGCCACTTCCAACCCTGCCAGGTAACTGATGAGTCTTCCGCTCCCTTCTGCATCGGTGGCAGGCATGCTTTGGACTGTGGCTTTGCGCAGCCGAGTGTCAGCCGCGTGCTCTCTGGGGCAGGTGCTCCTTGTCATTACTTCCAGGAGTCTTCCATGTGAGTTCTCGCCAGGTAGCTGATGAGTTCAGGGACACTTGGGTGTTTCTAGTTTTCTACAATTATGAACAAGGCCACCTGGGTGTCCAGGTAGACACTCACCACTCATGGGGCAGCCCCTGGCAGGCAGTCCATCCCCTCAGACTCAGCGTGTATGTGTTTCTGTGCAGGCAGAGACCAGGCAGTGAGACTGGGCTACCTGACAGGGGTCTGGTCACTTTAGAAGGACCTGTTCACTTCCCATTCACAGCACCTTGTCATCTGCCGGCCCCCAGCCCCAGCCTGCCAGGGGCTGCACAAGCCTGCCAGCCCTGGGTGTCCTTGCATTGGCCACTGTTCAGAGGGCGGCCTGGTCTCCTATGACCAGGTCACCCTGACCAGGGAGAATGAGGTCCTCTGCTGTGTTAACTGCCATCTCTACACCCCTCTGGGCAAAGGGTCCTGTAGGCTTTTGCCAGTGCATTTCCGTGCATTGTTCCTCTCACTATTGAGCAGTGAGAACTCTCTATCGAGTTTAAATACCAGTCCTTCATCAGACATGTGTTGAAGGCATTTTCTTCCAGAACGCAACTGTCCTTTCCTTTTCCTAAGGGCAGAAGTTTCGGATTTTTATGGAATCTACATTAACCATGTTCTGTTAAGTTAGGGAGAGTATTTTAGAGTTCATTGGTAATTTGACTCATTTACCAATAAGAACACCCTCCCTAAACAAAGAAACAAATTGATCATGGCAACTCTTCAGCAATGGGCTCTAACCCAGCCGTCCTTTCTTACAGTGAGCACGTGCAATCCAAACGCTGCCCACATCAGGAGCGTGTCCTCTTTCGGCTCCAGGAGGACAACTGGTGGCTTAGGACCTGAGATCAACCACGTAGAGGAGGCTGCTCTTCGCCTTCTGTCACGTCATGCTTTTGGGATATTACAGAATTGAAGAGTAAAAGGACTGTATATGATATGGATTTCCTGTTTCAAAATACTTTAAAAATAAATTATTAAGAGTTAAAACTGGATGAATGGATCCAAAAGCCCTGGTGTATATATACAGTGCAATTCCACTCAGCAATTGGAAACGATGATATTGTGGGTTTTGACGATAAATGGATGGCAATGGAAGAAATCATGCTGAGCAAAATTGGCCAATCCCAGAGAGTCAAGGGCCAAATGTTTTCCCCCATTTGTGGAGGCTGGAGCTAAACCCAGACTTGGGGGAGAAGGATTAAGAGAGGGGAGAGGGAGGGGTGACAGAGAGGGTCAGGGTGGGGGCATCAATAATGTAACTTGCTTTTTATTCCACTAAGAAGCCAAATAATACTTAGACAATCATTTAATTCTGGAATATGAACAGATACATGTATATATATATATAAATTTATATCTGTTACAGGGGGAAATATAGAAGAGTCCTGAGACTGGGGTGTGGGTGACGTGGGGTGATTCTGGATTGGGATCAGAGGCCTATCGTATTGTTACTACATATACATTTATAATACTACAAAAACTCCTCAACAAAATTTAAAAATGAAAAAGGAAAGAAAAGCTCTCTGGATGTTAGTCCGCTTTCCACCACTGTAACAAAATGCCTGATAATCATCACAATACGGGGAAAGTTAGTTTTGGCTTATGGTTTCAGAGGTTGTAATCCAAGGTCACTGGTCACATGTTGGCCTGTGGCAACATGGTAGGTCATGGTGGGAGCTTAAACAGCCAGGAAGCAGAGGAGAGACAGGAGGGTGCAAGGTTTCAAGGTCCCCTCCAAGGGCACACTCCCAGTGGCCAATTTTTTTCCACTAGACCCATCTCTTAAATGTTCTACCACCTCCCAATGGTGACACAGGCTGGGGACCAAGCCTTCACACAGCCTTGGGGGATATTCCAGTTCCAGACCACAGCAGTGACCTTTAAATGTACCTGATGAGAAATCAGCTATGACCCTGTGCAATTAATTCACCAACCTACCATGGAAGGGTTTCCTTTTACCTCTCTCTGTTGTTCTGCTTTTGTGAAAGGGACAGCTTATCAGATTCTCCTCCCAGTGTGTGCTGCCTGGACCTGGGTAGGAAGAGCCCTGCCTCCTGTCCCATCACACCGTCTCGTGGACCAGCCCTGACGTCTCCAGCCTCCTGGTTCCAGCCCTGCTCACCAGCTGCCCTCTGCCCTCCATGTCTGGGCCTCTAGAGCTGGAAGGTCTTCTGTCTCTGCCCTGCTTCCTTCCTACCTCTTCAAGTCACGTCATGGTTTTCCTTTTGGTCCCTCTGTGTCTTCGTGACACCTCCAGGAGATGCTGTCCTCTGACTTCTCAGGAATTGATGGAGTGTCTCTTTGAACCTGTTAGATATTCTGCATTTCCAGCACTTGCACAGATCCTTGCCCGGCTGGGGCTCCTGCCAGGATGCCCTGTGTGCTGAGCCGCTGCTAGTGTACAGGGTCTCATCCCTCATGGCTGTCTTCTCATGAGTCGTTCACATCAAGTGGGACTCAGCCCACTGAGCTCAGTGAGGGGCTCTCATTCTGCTACCGTGGCTGACTCTCCCTCTCTTTCTCCTTTGCTGTAGGACACCCAGTGTGCGCTGACTTAGCAGAGGACACCCACTGTCCCAACTACGTGGGCTGCCCAGCTTCCTGCTCCATCCAGCAGCATGGAACCAAGAGCCTGGGGAGCCAAGACTTTCTTGTGAAGGGATGGACGTGCCACAGGGGAGCCTCAGCAGCCTGAGTCCACAACGGGGGATGAACCACGTGGACTGGCCATCTGATGCTTGCCACAACCCAGCCCTGCCGCCCAGGGAGAGGAGGTGGAGGACAACTAGAGACATCCAGAATGATTGACCAAAATGGTTTCGAAATCTCCAGACCAAGGAGCATTAATCTGAAAATTTCTCTGAGTCTATTTGATTTGAGTAGAAAGAAAAGACTCCTTTTAAAATGGATAGCGACAGCTAAGTTCAGAGATAACAGACTGGCCACGACAGGATGAATCCTTAAAGCAAACAACTGAACCCTCTCTGGCTGTCCTTGGACCGTTGCACCCCCGTGGTTTTCACGATGGTCAGCAGAACCCAGCCCCTCGAGCTTCCCTCCTGGCCCTCCTTGGGAGCAGCAGACATGCTGTGTGGCTCCTGGGGGTGGCAGGACCCACGGATGGAGGCCAACCAGGTGGAGGCTGACAAGGTGGAGGTCCACCAGGCAGAGGCTGCTGGGTAAGCATCAGGGAGAGAGGGAGTGTCCAGCAAACAAACAAGGAGGACCCCATGGACACAAGATCAGCTGCCCACACACATTCCCCTTGCCTCCTTGATGTGTGACGGAAGACTGTGTCCAGGACAAAATCGGGTGAACCAAGGGAGCACCACACACAGGGAGAAGCACAACCTCAAGGGGAAGTGACCCTGGAGTCCTGGGTGCACACCTGTCTCCATGACCAGACGCTGGACTGTCATTCGAAGGACAACCAGACAAGGTCAGGGAAAAGCACTCCGTCGACTCCCCCTTAACCATGCAGAGGAATTAGGACTGATTTATGAATGTATTTCCACAATTTACTTGAAAATCCGTAATGTCTGTGCAGCCCGGCAAGTAAAAAAAGGCGAGGCCCCATGAAGGAGCGCTTCTGCTCCACTTCATTGTAAAATTACCCCATGCTACCTGCTCTAATCCCCTGAAAACAAATTAAATCCTCACTAAGCTGACTTTAAATCAATAGTTTCATTTAAGAATAGTGTGACTTAATAAAAATAAAAAACTAACTGGTCCAGCCAATTTAAGAGGGAAATAAATCATTGCCCAAAGAAAAATAGCAGATTTGACTTGTATATGGCCCGGCTGTGCTTGAGGGGAGCCCGCATCTAAATTAACTCTGGCTGTGAGTGATGTTCGTCAACCCCACTCAGCCGGCCTTCCTCTGTGCCCCGAGAGCCAGGACACCAGGCACCCCAAGACAGGAGTCAGCATTCAGCCTATATGTTCGGTAAAATCACTCCCCAGAGGAAGGTGCCCTTCTGAGGAAGCCCCTGAGCAGTCCTGAGCACATGGTCCAAGGTCACATGCAGAACCAAGAAGCACAGGCTTGGCTGTGGCCGAAGCAGGTGCGGACCTGGTCACAGCAACAGAATCAGGCGTGGACGGCAAACACAGAAAGGCATGATGTATTTGCAGATATCCTCGTAGGAAACACAGAGGCTTTGTGGAGCTTCTGTTTCTGCAGTATACAAGAGGCATAGCTGCCCTTCATGAAAAAGGAGATGAAGCAGGCACTCTGGAGGCTCGGAGGCTCTGCAGATGGGGACCTGGGGACAGCAGCACCATGATGCCAGGCTGGCACTTCAACCCATCCGGCCAAGTCCCTCTTATCAATCATGCAAATCAGGTGGACAGATGCCTACAGCTGATACCACCTGCTTAACACACGTCTGTATGTCCCAGGGGCACCTGTACATGCAAGTGGGTGACCCCGACCAGGACACATCTACATCTACATCAGCGTCACTGTCACCACTAGGCTGCCCAGAGTTTGAAGAATTATAAAACATTGATTGCTCACTGACACTCACTCACAGTGCTTTTATTAATGTGCCACTAACAAGCAAGCGCATGTCCTGTCCAAAGTAAGATTTAAACTCCACAAAGCCGGGCTGGACCACTGCTCTTCACGAGGTCCCTCCCGGGAACTAAGTTAAATTCAATTTGTTGGCCAGAAACATTCCCGACCAGATGCCTAGAGGAACCAACCACAGGCAGCGTGGTCTGGAGGGATCACTGGCTCCATATGTGCCTGTGCTGGTGGCCCTGTCGCCATCTGGTCACATGAGGGTCTGGCCTCGGTTTCATCATCCGCAAAATGGGGCAGTACTGCCGGCACGGTTCACAGCTAGAGATGGCTCCACTCAGCAAGGAGGAGGCCCTGGCCCAGCCACACACAAAGGCAGGGGTGACTGGGCCTCCTTTCTGTCCAAAGCCCAGCGTAGGAAGCATCGCCCTGTGGCACTGTGCGTCTTTCCAGCAGGTGGGAAATCACGTGACCACGCCACAGGCAGCAGCTCCAGGTAGGGCCTCCGCCAGGTGAGGAAACCACAGCACTTCATATGACAGGACAGAGACTCCCAGCTGCACCCACTTCAGGTGACGCCCCTCCCTGGTCAGGTCGTGGGTGAGGGTCTCAAGGCCTCTGGAAGGAAATTTCTCCATCTTCTCTGAATTCGAGTGGTTGGTAAAACCATGGCTATTCAAAGGTGCCAATCTTGGTCCAGCCACAAGCAAGCAACCTGAAAACCACAAACTAGTGATGTGTCTGTTTCTATTTGTAGCAAATTCGGAGTGTTTTCCTCTTTGGGAAGGTCAGCCTGTGTTTTCAATGCCGCTCTAGTGAAAACCTGTGCTGTGAGCAGCGCCTCCCCAGCTCCTTGCGGTAGAGGGTGGCTGGAGTTCCTTCCTGAGTGCTCCTGGAAGGGAGAAGCCAAGAATAAGCAAACGCCTGGCCAGATCGCAGATGGCCTCCATCAGCGGCTGATGGCAGGCTCGCTACCTCCTTTTCAATTCCCAGTCTTCCAGTGCACAAGCAGCCGCAGCCCACGCGGGCCTGAGCCTTCAGCGCCTCGTCTCCAGCTCCGATGGCATTGTCTTTCTGCCAGGACTCAGCCACACAGAGAGGACACTCCTCCTTGGTACCCCATTCCTCCTTGCAGAGGCTTTTTCCTCGTTCCAAGCCTATGGGCACAGTCCAAAGACTCAGAAAGTGCCCAAGAGGACAGGAGGCTCCTTCTGCCCAGCCTCCTCTTGGGAAGCAAACCAAGCCACATCTGTGCCTGCACAGGTCAGCAGATCTCTGACCCCTGCCCTAAGCACAGAGGGCTGTTTTGAGCCCTCCAGAGAGAAGAGCTTGCTCAATTTTCCATTTCCAAAGCCATACACCATGTGCCCCAGGCGCCCTCTGCTCTGCCCACAGAGGGAGGAAACAGGTTCTCAACTTCCTGACAATGAGGATTCTGGGGTGTCTGTGAAGCATACAGACCCCTGGGTATCTGCCCTGGAGATTCCGTGAGTGGGGCACAGGGGATGCTCAAGGGATGAGCCACCAGACTGACTCCAATCATTGTCGTGAGCTTAACTCTGCCGGGCCCTGTGGGCATTTCAGCAAGACGTTTGTCAAATCTGGCCCGTCACAGAGATAGACAAGTAATAGCAACACATAAGGAATGGATTTGGCATTTCAGAACCCCATGCCCGTCATCAGATACGCCATAGGTGCGTCCATCCAGGCCAGGACCTCCCGCCGACCAGCACATCCTAACATGCACATGGTCAGCCCTGGCCCCTTCCAGGTGGGTGCTTCTCGGGAGACCACCCCATGAGCAATGAGAGAAGAGAGGTGACCCACAGAATCCCGTCCACACCCAGCAGCCCTGGAGCTCAACTGTGCGACCCCCCAAGGAGTCTAGCCACCGCTCTGCAGAACGCCAGGGCTCCCAGAGGGGCATCAGCCCAGCTCTGAAGGGTGGCACTGAGACGTCACCCTGCATCACTCAGATGCTGACAGGCCTCCATGCACCAGGCCTGTGGTGGACACATGTGTGGCATCAGGCTCTGGCCGCCTGTGCTGGCAGTTTCTAGCAAGCGCTCAGGGGACAGGAAAGGCCACAGCTTCTTGCTCCTGTTCCTCACCTGCAAAGGCTTTCCAACCAGCGGGGAAGTCTTCGTTCACCCAGTGCTCCTTCCCGGCCTGGGAGCGGCCCCTGGAGAGCAGGCGGAAGCAACAGCCGGGAAGCAGGGCAACGCCAGGGCCCATGGTGGTGGGCACACTCACGTAGTGTCTGCCTCACATTCAGGGCTTCTCACATTCTTTGTGCAATGATTTGAAAGGCCTCAAGATACATTGCATAAAAAAATCAAAAGATTAAAATATTATGGAACACAAACAACAGCAACAGAAAGGGATGAAGACAGCAGCTGGCCTTTCCTGTCTCCTTCAGGGTCCACTCTTGAGCCTTCCCTTTCTTCCCATGCCCACTTCCCACAGAGGCCCAGGGTGGGCAGGCAGCTCCTGGGCCTCTCAATACTAGAGACTTCCATGCTCACCGCAGAGGCCTCACCTATGGACCCCGCACTCCTGCCCCTTCCATCCTGACTCACCGAGCAGGGGCCTCAGGGGTCACCCTCACCTTAACCCTGAAGTTGAAACCAGCAGAGCTCAGGTGACTCCTTCAAGGGCCCTCAGTAATTTCCAGCAAGCTCTGACCTTGGGCAGAGTCGTCCTGATCCACCACCTGGAGACTCCGGAATGAAGCCACCTGGCTCAAGGGACCGTTGACTCGTGTCCTTCTCTGAGAGTTTTGAGGACAGGAACATTATTGTACTGATCACCACTTTTGTCCTCTAATTCTTGGCATGTAATGGACAGCTAAGAAAGTGTTATTTTTCTGACACATGAGAATTTGAGTTTGCTGTTGGCTCACGCACCTGCTGTGTAGTGGAGTCACGGTTACCACTGCTGTCTCCCACACCCCGAGGCCTGTCCTGTCCACACTGGACCACACCTGTCATTCAGACAACCTGACACCGGGCTCAGTGAGGCTGTCAAAGATCTTCACAAAAAAATATGCCAAGATAGACAAAAAACAGAGACACATAAGGTAGAAAGGCTCTCGGAGGACGCCGTGAAGCACTGGACATCAGAACAGCAGTCGCCCCGCAGACTGCTTCAGCAGAACTGGGCACCCCATGCTTCCGGAGTAAGACCTGGTCTCACCTGAGAGGCCATGCAATCCAGTTTCTGGAACTTACTGTGCTTCCAAGTGGTATTCACACCCAAACGGGGGACATTTTGTTTTTCAAGTGACCAAAAGCAGAGGAACGCGTAAGTATGCAGGAAGGCAGCATGCACCATAAAACCCTGGGAACTCACAGACACTTCTGAAATATTATAACATGTCATCGTTATTCATGTTTCCTCCATTCCAAAAAACGGTTCCAGGGGTGTCACTACTGAAAAATGTATGTACACGTGAAAATTTTGAAAAAATGTTTATGAAAGTCAGTATCTGTGAATAACTATGTAAACAGTCAGGGACTGGACACCTGCATGATCGAGTCCCAGACTTGGCTCTGAGCTTCCAGGCAGTCAAGCATAAGAGCGAAACAGGGGTAGATGGCAGGGTCCTCTTCAAAGGGCGATGGGCAACTGCAAGTAACCTCCATCTCTTAATCTCCACACCAAAAACCTTTCAGAAACAGGACATTTATCCCAAGGAACACTGGAGAAAGTCTGGGTGGCAGCATCTCCAGGAGGATCCCCGAAAATTGGCTTGGTGCACCAGGTCTTCACCTGAGAGTGCTGTGGGGTTTGTCCAGACCCCGGATGGCACCAGGGAGCTGGTACTGTTGGCGCCATTATCTGCTCATGCACCTCTCCAGCCTGCGAGTGACTCCTCTGCTCGCGGTTGGGGACATTTGCGCTGATAGAAATGAAGACCCACTTCTTCTGTTACATGCCTGCCCCTTCTTTCCTTTCTCAGGGCTGGCCAACTGGCACAGCAGAGGTTATTTTGAAAACAAAATGTTCTCAGCAGGCTGGAATAGGAAGTCCTCTACAGCAGGATCAATGATTTGCAAATCAGGTTCCTGGGCCACAGTGTGGTCCACATGGATCTGGCTACTTCCTTATTGTGCCTGAGCATTGTGGGGTACCTAGGCACACCCCAGCCTTCTACCCACTAGGTACAGATAATTAGCATCTCCTTCATGACAACCACAACTGTCTATAGAAATTCCCGAAGTCATGAGGAGGCCAAAATGTGCCCTCTGTTGAGAACGTCTGCCCCGTGTCTAGACACCAGATCCCAGCTGGTATCTGTTGCTCTGCTAGATGAACCAGTAGTTTTTGGTAAAGGGATGTAAAGACACCCCCTTGCTTTCCTTCCAGAGAGTTTTCAGCAGGAGCGCTTGGGGAGCAACCCAGTAGTCCCTTGGCTTCCTGGTTCCTCAGTGTCATGTGGGGGGCATGGCCCACGGGGCTCAGGCCCGGCGTGTGAATGGCTGTTTAGTCCTCCTCAGGGAGCAAATCCTCCAGCTTTTGAAGGACACCCAGACAGGTTGCTTAATGATCTTTGGGACATTGTGGCACTGATTTTTAAAATGAAATGCACATAAATACCCAAGGCTGGGGCTATTTCTCTCTGGTCTTGATGGCCTCTCTCCTTTTAAAATAATTTGTAGGAATTCTGCAATTATGGTAGGGCCGGGGCTGTTTCTCCTTGTGTCATTTTACAGAGAGACTTATCAAAAGCCCAAACAAGGCCCCATAAATCTGCGCCTCCTTGGTAGGCTCCTGGAATTCTGGGTCCCGTGTGGTCCATCAAGGGGTCACTTGGTGAGAGGCCAGGCAGCCAGACGTCCTCCCTCACTGCTTTTTAATTTCCTCTCTTCCTTCCTTTGTTCTCGGAGATGCTACATCCTTAAATAAAGGCTACGTGCAGCCTTAGAGGGAATTTCATTTTAAATAAAGTGTTCTTGAATGTCAAAAAGGAGAAGAAAGAGAGGAAGGCACAGGGAGAGGAAGCCCTTTCTGCTGCCGCCCTGCCTGGACTTCTTGGCTCCGGGCTCTGGCCTGCTTCCCACCCCGTTCCGTCCCACACGTTTTCACACAACCGGTCCACGACAGCAGAGCCCAGAGGAAGGCGCAGGGGCTCATCGCTGCTCTCTCGCGCCTTGCTGTCCACGGAAGATAGATGTGGGTTCCTGTGCGAGCTGGTCTTCCTCTTGGCTGGCTGCTCCTCGTTGCATCCTCTCTCGATGCTGGCTCTGGAGTGATGAGCCCTTCCCTTCCCGCCTCCCTGGCGTCCCCCTTCCCCTTCAGAAGGGTCCCCATCCAGCTCCTTCACAGTCAAACGAGCCATGGTTGGGGACCTTCCTGTGCCCCTAGAGCCTGGCTTGCTTTGCTATTTGCTCCTGAAGCCGTCAACGGTGGGCAATGCTCTCGCCTGAAAGGCAGCAAGGTCTGCCTACCTTCGGTCTCCTCTCCTGTCCATGAGGATCACATCTCAGTGTCTCAGCATGAAGACCACCTGAGAAAGAGGCTTCTCCGTTTGAACAGGCGCTCGCTTGGTCCTCTGTGTCTGAGTTCCCTAATGCTCGAGACTGGATAGAGAGGTGGACCAGCGCAGAATCTGTAAGGCGGTTCTGGAAGAGAACATTTTATTCTAGAACATGAATTGATGCACGTGTGTGCCGTGTCCTGTTTTCGTTGGAGAACTGCTTCCCGAGGACAGGTATCTGCATGAACCTCTTTATCCTGTGTCAAGGGTGTGGACGCTCTATCGCTGTATATTTTTTCTCAAATTGGGATTTGGATGATACACATAACAACTCTGGACTGGATGAGCCTCTTAAGTACCTTAGTTCATGAATGAGTTTGTGCACCTGTGCTTCCTGCATTTAGGGAAGAGAATCTCAAGCCCCAGTTCGTGCCCGTGGCAGGGCAAGGCTGGCATGGGAGGAGCTTCAGTCTGAAGGGCACAGAGATGTCTCTCTCCTGAACCTTGCTCAGTGCACACTGTTGGTGGAGAGAACACAGGGATGTGACCCAGGTTAAAATGATTAGGAAGTCAGGAGGCAGCTCAATGAACCATGAGGCATCAAGCCAGGCGACAAGAGGGAGACTTTGGGCACCAAAGATGGAGCAGCTTAGATCCCCAACATGCACAGAGCCAGGGCTAACCACCAGCCTCGAAGGTGCCAGAAGCGGCTGGCTCAGGAGACCATCTGATTAAGCCTCTCCTCTCTAACCGAAGCCCTCCAACCATACACTGAGAAACTGCTCCACATCCACATTCCTCTGAGCCAGGGGATGTAACTGAGATTTGGATTTTAAAATTCAATCATTTAACTTCAAAAAATTTAAGCAATAGCTTTATACACATCTTTTTTAATTACCTGTTATAAATTATTCTCAAAGCTAAAACACAAAGGAAGTTGAGGGACAGCGAGGAAGGAGCAATGCAGGAAGGAGAAGGAGAGGGAGGGGAGGGAGTTTCCTGCAGCCACCGCAAGGGCAGAGGAGCTGATCCGGAAGCCCCAACAGCAGAAGCCGCTGCAACAGCATCGTGCACCACCTTTCAGAGATCACCCTGAGGACCGCACTTCCCCAAGGATCGTGTGGCCAGACCTTTCCTCGTTGCTCCCGCCCAGGACAGCTGAAGTCCCACACATGACATTCAAGAGACATGTGAGCAGACTACGCACCCAGGGGAGGCCGTGGATCACAGGGCCTTGGGCTCCAGGAGCACACGCACGCTGCTGGCTTCTCCCCTTGCCTGTTTGCACTAGAGAAGCCAGAACCCAGAAATATCAGCACACAGGCAGGGTCGAGAAAATCCACGCTCACAGCGGAAGAACCAGAAGAGGGGATGCTTGATAAGCTGCTTCCACTCCAGCCACAAGCCGCAGACAGCCTGCAGACCAACCGCCCACCACAAGGAGTCTAGGCCCGAAGGAATCCCCGTGGATCTTCCTCCCACCCTGAAAAAAGCACAGCACACTCCTCCCCACTGGGATATCAGGTGGCCTGCAGAGTGGAGACCCCCGGTATTAAATGGTAGGAACGAGGTCCCCACTGTGAAGCCAGGAAGACCACATGGGGGCAATGGTCAGGCCCCTGGCTCACAGCCAGGAGGCATCAGCAGAGGCCAAGGGCAGTCTTGCTCCACTTCCCCAGCAGTACTAGGGAGTTCCTGTCTCTGCTCTCAAGTGGGGAACATGAACTCGGCCCTCCCAGCACCCACACCCTTCCTTCCACACCAGCATGGTGTCAGCGGAGCCCCACTGAAACAGAGGATGAGACCCGGTGCAGAAGTTCACAGTCCACACAATGCCCAGGTTGCAGCAACAGGGAAAATCTCAGTTTCAGTAAGAAAACACAATAACAGCCACCACCGTGGGGAGCTGGAGGTGTTGGAATTACCTGACAAGGTCTTTCCAGTGGTCACTGCAAAAATAATGAGCAGTTACAAACTCTTTGGAAAAACAAACAGCATTTCAGCCAAACAGTGGAAGCTGCAAAGGAGAATGAAATGAAACTTAGAACCCAAGAGCATAAGCAGACGGAAAACTGAGTGGGTAGGCTCAGCAGCAGAGTGGAGGGACAGAGCAGGAATCAGTCTAGAAGACAGAACAGTGGAGATTGCCCTTGTTAACACAGAGGAAGCTCCCTGGGAAACGAGCAGATCCTGCCTAGAGGATGTGATTCTAAACTTAGAAAATCCTAGCAAGTTCCCAACAGAGGACATCTGGAGCTGATAAACAAATTCAGCAAAGATGTAGAATAAATAAATCAAGATATGACAATCAATAGCTTTGTCCACAATAATGAATCTGTTGAGAAAGAAATCAGGAAATCCAAGCACCCAGCACTCATGCGTGAGAACCTGGGAAGGAGAGGTGGAGCAGGTAGGCTTGGGAAAAGTATCCAAGAACATGCTGGCTGAAAAAGTCTCAACTTTGGAGAGTCATAAACCTACAGATTCAAGGAGAGAAAGCCCCAAGGAAATCCATGACCAGCTAGAACTCTGAAAACTAAAGTGGAAATCTTAAAGCAGCAAGAGTGAAACAGAATCTTACCTGAAGGGGGAAAGCAATCAGCATTTTGTCAGGTTTCTGGTAGGAAACAGAATCCATAAGGGACCACTTCTGTCACATTCCAGAAGAACAGGACTGTTGACCCACTATCCCACACCCAGCAATACAGGAGAAGCCAAATACCCTCATGTGAAAGAATGCTAGGAGAATGCAAACTAATTTCCAAAGTGGACAAGAATACACGCCCCAACTTCATGATGCCAACAGCAAAATCAATCTCGTAAATCACGGAGGCTGGTTGGAGGCAAAAGGGTGGGAAAGATGCTGTGCAAACACCGGTGGACCACAGGAGGCAGCTTCAGGATGAGAAGGGAGAGGGGCAGCCCCAGCGGGGGTGTGCATGTGGGGTGTCAGGAAGAGAGCAGCCCTACATGCGTGCACCCTCAGCAACAGGGCTACAGCACGCATGAAGCACAGCCTGTGGAACCGAAAGAGGAAACAGACAGATCCCAAAGTACAGCTGGAGACTTCTCCACTCAACAGCTGCATGGGAAGCAAGAGAATCAGCACACACAGATGGCCACAGCAACTCCAGCCCCCTGAGCCAGTCAACGCTCAGAGCCCCCGCCCTGCACCGCAGAATCAGCATCCTCTTCAAGGGCACCTGCCAAGAAAAGAACCCCATCTCTTAAGGAGAACTCGCTCACACAGTGCATGTCTCAGGTTAGACGCTAACGTCAGGCTAGAAATCAGTCCACAGAAAAATAACAAGAGCCTCCTGACACTGAGAAACAAAGAATTATAAAAAGTTCTGGATAATCTGAGTCAAAGAAGACATTTCAAGAGAATGTTATAACTCTTATTTATTTTTATGAGCTCAGCGTGTTCTCACATATTGGAGGGATTTGGTGCTACACATCCATATATGCATACAGAATGACAAAGTAACTTGAGCCCAATCCTTATCCAGCTTCCAAAGAACTTAAAAAAAATTTAAATCAAATGAAATGAAAATATAACATATTAAAGCATCTAGGCTGCAGCTAAAGCAGTGAGAAAAGCAAAGTATGTAACCCAACATGCTTATTTAAGAAAAAGGTGGGTTATGGCGCTTGTCTGGCATGTGTGAGGATGGGGATTTGAACCCCAGCACCACATACACAACGAAGTGTCAGAGCAATGAAAGCCACGTGAAAAAACTAAATAAAGTTGATTCTGTCTTTCTCTGTCTCTCTTTCTCTCTCTTTCTCTCACTTTAAAAAAAAAAGTGAACTGTCAAATTGATGAGTGCAGTGCCCGTGTGGAGACACTAATCTCCAACAGCCAAGGAGCCTGCGTCAGGCAGAGGATGGGAATCAAGGACAAGCAGACAGCGGCGAGTCTTAGCCCAGAGGAAGAGTGGAGAAGGCCATGAGCTACGAAGCAGTTCTCTGAAAAGATCCAGGAAGATGACAAACTTCTACCACAATTGAAATAACAAAGAGCAATCACGTCGCAGCGCCAGGGTCGGGAACAGAGCAGAGCAGACGCCGTCCGCTGGCTCGTGCTCTGCGACTCTGGTGCAGAACTATGACACCTTTCTCTTGGCCCATTTCGTGCTATTTGTTACAGATGCATGCAGAGGATAATCCACTGTATCAGAAGGCAAGCAAGCAAAGACCACGCGAGCATATTGATGGATGCAGGAAAGCATTCCACAGAACGCAACACTCGCGAGCCAAACTCACAAAACTAGGGATGTGGGAAGGAATTTCCTCAACTTGGTAAATGACACTTATAGAAAACCCACAATCCATCATACACTTGTGCTTGGGATCTGGAGAGGTGGCTCGGTGGTTAGGGCGCTTGCCTGGCAAGACACGGGTTCAAACCCCAGCACCACATACACAACTAAGTGTCTGAGCAACAAAAGCCATAAATAAATAAATTGATTGATAAATAAAATTGGTTCTCTCTCCTCTCTCTCTCAATGTCCCTCTCTCTTTAAAAAAGAGGAAGGAAGTAACTCTATATCCATCTAATTTAAAAAACTATAAAAAAAGAGGAAGGAAGGAAGGGAGGAAAAGAAAGAAAGAAAGGAAAGAAGGAAGGAAGGAAGACTGGATGCTATCCCTGAAAACTCTAGGGACGGGGCAAGGTCTCCTGGTGTCACCCTGCTATTCCACCTCGTACTCAGCTCTTGCCAGCACAGCAAGGCAAGAGAAGAAATTGCAGGCGCACAGGTGTTCCTGGAGGAATCCATGATGTCAACGTAAAAGAACTCCTAAAACTAATGAGTTCAGGAAGGTTTGCAGAAGATGGCCAACATGCAAAGATGAACTGCTTTTCTACACAGCAGCAATGAACAACTGGAAGCAAAAGTATAATCACTCAACATAAATTATTCACTTATTGTTCATTTCCAAAACGAAATACTTGGGTGTAAACATAGCAAAATATATAAACTTGTATGTTGAAAATTACAAAATGCTGGTGGAGAATTTGATGGCCATCTAAACAGAGAGACACACTACACTGAGGGAACAAGCCTCGACCTAGAGGTGTCAGTCACCCCTGACTGGCACATGGTCATCACAATCCCTACCAGGATCTCAGAAGAAAACTTTTGCAAATGTACAAAAATTATTCTACAACTTATACCCTAGAATGGTGAAACAGAAAGGTAATGTAAAAGGAATGAGTTTAAAAGATATGGAGACCCATGCTGTAGCTACACTAATCACAACTGTGTGGAGCAGACAGAGGGACAGACACAGATCAGCAAAACAGAGTGGAGACCCAGCACTACCTTTCACCAGCCCGGCTATGGATTTGACAAGGAGCCAAAAGCAAGTCCATGGGTTAGGAACCGGCTCTTCAGGACGGAAGGTGCTGAACATAGGCCAAGAAGGAGCCGCAGCCTCAGCCACACGTCCACCCTGGGATTAACTCAAGTGTGGTGCATGTTTAAATATAAATGCAAAACCATGAAACTTTTTTTAGAAGAAAACAGGAGAAAATCTTCGAGTCCTAGGATTTCATCAGAGTTCCAGACATGCTGTTCACACTACAAAAGACCAATTTCAATAAACTGGACTTGAAAAGGCAAGCTAGACAGGGAAATCACTCTGGAAAATAGGAGCACTCCTCACAGGAGGCATGTCTTGAGCACAGAATCCTTCTCCTTCATGACAGGGCCGTGTCCCCAGTCCGGTGGCACGTCATCAGAACACTTAACGTGGCCTGCCGCGGGGCAGTAGCACATCACAGCCCCTTTACGATAAGGCACTGAGTATGCCAGGCAACGGCTGAGCAAGCATTGTCCGTTGGCCTCATGATCACCAGGGAACCAGCGAGCGGCAGCTCACGCATCTGAGACAGCAATAGCTAGCCCAGGGAGATCAAAGTCCAGGACGTGAAGGACAGTTTCCACGGAACGAACAGCACTTCCACGTCACAAGAAAGTCAGCAGCAGCACGTCAAACCATGGTAAGTCAGGAACCATCTATGTAACAGCTCTCAAAGTTCAACAACAGGAAAAAGCTCAGTAGAAGATGAGCAACAGACATTGAGACGCATCACCAAATAAGATGGGTGGACGCCAGCTAAGTTCAGCATCAGAAGCCGATAGCACAAGCAACGGAGAGCAGGATGAGTATCACCACAAGGACAGCCAAAAAAAACGAGCGGGAACACCAGGTGCCGGGGACAATGGGGAGAAACTGGATCTCTCCTTACTGTTAAGTGGTAATTACTCTGGAAAATACTTTGAGGCTCTTAAAATGCTAAACATATACCAGGTACTCCATCCTTTTCTCTCCTGGGCATTATCCCAGAGACACAAAAATCTATGTCCACAAAAAACTGTATGGGATTACTCACAATAGCTTGATTTTCACTCACCAAGAACTGAAGACAGCAAAAATGTTCCTCTGTGGGTGAGCAAACTGAGGTACAGCCATCCCAGGGAACAGAGCTCTGCTACGAAAAAGCACAAGCTACTGAGACTCACAGCTTGGGTGGATCTCAAGGGCATTACGCTGAGCGAAAGGAGCTTACTGTGAAAGCCCACGTGTCAGAGGGCACCACTTTTGTAACACATTCAAAACGACGAAATTATGAGAAGGGAAATGAATGAGTGCCGGGTTTGGGGTGGGCAGGTTAGGGGTAGAATGATCGTCCAAAGTGGTTCTGAGAAGACCTGGAGCTGATGGGAAAATCAGGTACATGGCTGTGGCAGGGTCTGCACGAATCCAAACGAGTAATAAAGTGACATGCAGCCCATTTCCTGGCTGAGATGACCTAAGGGGGTCCTGTGGGTGACCGCAAGGAGGGCCTCCTGCCCTCTTCACAACCCCTGTGAGCCTATGATGGCTTCAAAACGAGATAGTTTTTAACGTCGTTCTATCTGCTAATCACAAAAGAGCGCATCTGTGTGGTCAGAAATCAGTTGTGCGAGTGTACACTGAGACCACGCTCTCCTTTCCAGCCTGTGCCCAGACCCACCCCCAGTCACTGACACAGGGCACAGGTCCTTCTGCTCCCTTCTGGAAGTGTAGGTTTCCTGCACCCGAGTGGCAGCCACTGCACGGACTGCTTCACCCCGGCTTTGGTTTCCTGATGATCTTTCCCGGGGCAGCTCCTTTGCATCAAAGGCTGTGTCTAATCCAGTCGGGTGGGCGGATCTTCTCTTGTCTTACCAGCTCCTCCGCGTGGATGCTAGAACTGCTCCTAGGCTTGTCCAGCGTCCTGTTAGGGTCCAGCTCACGATCGTAAGCTGCTACAGTGAACACAGGATTGTCCTGCAGGCACCTGCACCTCGGAGCGAAAAAACCCACTGGGCAAGGAAGCGGTCCATTGCTGTCCGAGCAGCGACGTAATCAGCTCAGAGAGGGGAGAGAGGCCTCACACCACAGTCGGAGGCTGTGTAGCCTTTGGGCCTGCGTGAGATGGGACATCATGGCGGGGATGGCAAGAAGGAGCTGCCTGACTCATTGAGGCTGGAAGTAGAGAGAGGTGCACTGGAGTCCAGGATCCCCATCAAGGAGGAGCTGCCTGCCTCATGGAGGCTGGAAGCAGAGAGAGGTCCATTGGAGTCCAGGATCCCCATCAAGGGCACTCTGCCAGGGGACCAACTTCCAATACCCCCAGGAGCACCACAGCCTGGGGACCACACCTTCCACCCAGGCCTGTGGGGCACTTGAGATCTGAGTCACAAGCGCCCGTGGCTCGATCAGCCTGAGCATTTTGACGTCATGCCCTTCGCAAGCTCTCCTGCTCAACCCTCCCGACCACTGTGCTCTCTGGATCCTTCTGCTTGACCCAGGCTAACAGCCTGCAGTGAAGGCTTCAGCCGTGTTCTCCTGCCTCCCCCAAGGAATCCAAGAGCGTCAGCACAAGGCAAAGTGGACTCTGGATCTGCTCAAGTTGGGCTGCTGCTCTAAGCCCAGACACATCAACCACTCGCTTGCCTCAGGACAAGCCAACCTGAGCCCAAGAAGACTGAAGTCTCTATTTTCCTCCTGACACTCTCCCGTAGCTCCTGATTTCACCCTTCCTCACTCAGAGCCTTCTGCCAGTTTCTCAAGGAGAACACAGTTGCACCCCGCCTTCTTCACACAGCCTTCCTGACATCTCGGCTGTGCACCTGGACAAAGACTGCACAAGTCTAACTTTAGTAAGCCTTGCTGCCTGCCTCCGTCCATTCTCTACCGTGGTGAAGCCAAGCTGATAAACTGGATCCCTTCATCCTCTCCACTCACAGTCCTCATGGCACCTCGCGGTGCCTTGTTCTTCCAATTCCTGCTCCTGCTATTGCTCACACTAGTTTCTGTGACCACTAGAGCAAAATGCCACCAACCAGGTGGCACAAAATAGCAGAAAAGTACACTGTCTCACAGTTCCAAAGATGGAAGCTCAGGATCCTGTGAGCAGGTGGTCCCTGTGAGATCCAAGAGTGGTGTTCCCTGGGAGGCCGAGGTGGGGTGTTCCCTGTGAGATCCAGGAGGGAGTGTTCCCTGTGAGATCCAGGAGGGTTGTTCCCTGTGAGATCCAGGAGGGAGCGTTCCCTGTGAGATCCAGGAGGGTTGTTCCCTGTGAGATCCAGGAGGGAGCGTTCCCTGTGAGATCCAGGAGGGTTGTTCCCTGTGAGATCCAGGAGGGGTGTTCCCTGGGAGATCCAGGAGGGGGTGTTCCCTGTGAGATCCAGGAGGGATTGTTCCCTGCAAGATCCAGGAGGGGTGTTCCCTGGGAGATCCAGGAGGGAGTGGTCCCTGGAGACCGAGGAGGGGAGTTCCCTGCAAACTGAGGAGGGGCATTCCAGCTGGCTGCAGCCCTGTGGTCTGTCTCTACCACCAGGTGGTGTTCCTCCATGCAGCTCCTGAGTCAGGGTCCATAAGTCCCTTTTGTGAGGAGGCCAGACATGGGATAAAAACCCCATGGTCCAGAAGAGCCTGGTGCTGGCTTGATTGCCTCTCCAGAGACTGGGTTTCCAAACAGGGTGAGGCTCCCACAGGAGGAGGGTTGGAGCTTGGGGAACACAATTCAGCCCACAGCATGGAGCCTATTCTCTCTCCTCAGCATGCAAGGCCTTTGAGTTCCTTAGAGGAACCCTCTGTCCTGCTCAGGCACTGACAGCCATGTCTTTCCCTGGTAGCTGTTCCTGCACACACACACACACACACACACACACCCCGTGTGGCTGCCGCTTTCTCTTTGCTGGGCAGTTTAGCAGCCTCTCCTCACCCACCCCGGGAAGGGAGCCCCTGGCTCTTTCTGCCTCCACCTCCCCCTTGTCTCTCTCCTGCGTTTCTTCACAGCCTGCTGAGGTCTCTCCCATCTGAACCAGCGTTAACCAGATTGCAGCCTGGGCTTCCCAAACGCTCCAACTATTCCACCCAGCATGGTGGCCCACAGCCACGCAGGGCCACGGAGCAGATCACAGTGCGGCCGGTGCGGCGGAGGGGATGACGTTTTGCTGTGGGTTGACCTACTTATTTAAATTGTGTTTAAACCCACGAGCGGCTAGTGGCCATTTCCCTCCGGGACCTCGGCTTTGGACCAGCCACTGTAAGATCCGTCTCACTGACATCCACCTGCAACAGGCACAGGACCAGGTGCACGGTTCTTGCTCAGCAAATACTTGACAGTCAAACCTCGTTTTTAATCACACTTGTGTAGCTCGAAGGAAGTTAAACACCTTTTTGTGATTCACCCACCACCACTATATTCCTTTTATCCGTGGACTGTCCACATTTCTGTTGAGTGTTTCACTATTTAAAGCATTTTTGTACATTAGGACACTCAGCTTTTGACTATCATATATTTTATAAGAATTTTTAAAGATTGTAATTTGCTTTTTTTTTTTTTTTGGCTTTTGCCATATGGAAGTTTTTAATTTACATGTCATCAGCTTTAGCAATATATTCCTTTATGGTTTCTGGGAACAAACTCTGTATAAAATGCCTTCGTTTTACATACAAGTTGATTTAACAATAAATGGAGACCTTCCTAATCCCCCTTATCCCAGTATCTTTCAGAAGAAAAGAACTTCATGTGCATTAATTTTCTGCTACTTCATCTAGTTGTTGTTATTGACTATTTGGTTCATGGGAATTTATTATTCTTCTGGGAAAAAAAACCCTCCTGATGCATCTAGAAATGCTAATGCACACGGAGTTTTTAAGAAGAAAGTTTCCTGTTTCATTAGATTGATCTGATCTAGAATCGCAAGGGCAGCTCTCTTGGGAAGCCAGCGCGTCCATACGTTTGCTCACAGGTGTGTCCACAGGCAGGGTGCGGATGTCAGGCCGTCATGTTGCAGTGGCCCCAGCCCCAGTGGCACCTGACACACACTCATGTGAACTACACAGAGGGATCCCATGGGACCTGCTGCACTGACGCGTGGCTCCCCTACTTCCTGTCCCTTTGTCCTCAGGTAAAGGAGGTTACTGCAGCACCCCATTTCCCATAGCCCCACAGCCATGCCTAAAAACATGACCACGCAGCACCGCACCAGAGAGAAGCAGAGAGCGTTCGTCCCGGGACAGCATCCGGTCCCTTGTCACCTGCCGAGGGCACTCCTGCAGGCAGAGTGGAGCTCTCATGGTACAGAGCTGACTTCCCCAGCGAACGCCAGGTGCCTTTCACATTTTACCCATCGGGCTCCAAATTATTGTATTTCTCATTGCAGCTTAATAAGTTTTCCTACTGTTGTGACACCTGACAAACCCTGCCTATGCCGGTGGATGATCCAAAATTCGAACAATTCATTGTTGACTGTAACAAATACCTGTCAATTTTAGACTGACAATTTCTACTTATGTTGAATTGCAGAAAAAAGGTAAAACACCCTCTCTTATGGTATTATGAAAAGAAAGGAAATATTTGATATGTGCTTTTATAGGTTTGAACAAAACCTAAAGCTTTAGCTTTCATATTTAAAAAAAGAAAAGAGAAAAAGAAAGAGCAGAACAGAGGCAGCGTCTATCACAGCAGACTGATGACTGCGCCCCACGGTTTGCTCCCCACAGAAAACACACGTCTACATGCATCCTTACCCATGTGTGTTTCACGTTCTATCACACGCACACGCAAACTTGATCTTGCTCCTCATAAAGTGAGTTAGGAAAATGTTCCTGACTCCAAAAATCTCTGGCTCTGAGCGGGAGTCTTCTGTGATCATTTCCTCGAACGCTTCCCCTTGTATGCCAGACCCCCTGCCCTGCAGGAAAGCCCAGCACCGTCCCTGATGGCACATTCTCCTCGTGACTGTGGGCTTCCTGGGTTCGTTCCACTGTGCTTGTGATTTCTGAGGAACCAACATTGCACTAAGGCCATTGAGAGGCATCCGCCACCATGTCCACTCCCTCCATCTACGGGGCAGACAGTAGGAGACTCACGGGACCCAGGACTCCAGGGAGCGCAATTACAACTTAAATCTGAGCAAGAAGATGCGATGTAACCAGATGCTAGAAAGAATGCCTGTGGAAACATGGAAGAGCAATGCGCTGGAAAAGATTCACCCAAGAGTAAGCAGGGGCCTAGAGGGCCGCAGTGCAGGGCTGAGAGACGAGCACAGTGGCCCCGTGGACACCACAGCAGCCCCTCTGGTCACCAGCTCACCTGGCGCCATGTACCTGAGGCTGGAGGCTGAGCCCCGCAGGGGACAGAACAGCAACCTGCAGGAACACCATTCCCCTGCCACCGAGACAGGCACTCCAGGCTGACCCACACCTACATGGGAAAACCAAGTCTGCAAAGTCGGGGGGAATCAAGGCCCCTGGGCAGAGGTCTCCCACCCTACCGCACACGGCCACTCCTGCTAGATGGAAAACAGGGATACTCAGGAGGTCCCAGCAGCCTTATTTCTTGAATAGAAAGTGAGGCCTCACATTCCTCTCCACCGCTGGTCAACTCCAGCCCAGCCGCAGTAAGTGACGGGGTGGGAACAAGGACGGTGAAAGGCCTGCAGGGGAGAAGGCGTTTTAAAGCATTGCCACAGATTTCAAAGCACTCAGAATTATTATTTTCTTTTCATATCCTTGGCTCCTTCCTGGATTTGGGGTCCTGTTCAAATATTAGTTTTACTGGAGTGTTTTATCGAAGCCAAATTAACACCCAAACAGGAGTTAATGCTCACCTTTGTTCCGCAGATCCAACTCCCAGCCCCCAGGTAGGTGTTGAACACATTTTCACACTCAAGGGCATTTCACACCAGGAAAATACGTCCATTACCGAGAGGCCTGAGCCTCACGCTTGGGAACCTAATCCGCTCTGGCTGCCAGATGCCGTTCCTGCGGCCCCGGCCCTCCTGGGCTTTCCTGGTGTGGACCATCTGCGCAGGACAGGTTCGCTGGAAGCCTGCCGTCTTTTGGTACAAGGCTCAGATCCCTCATTTACGTGGAGCCCCAAGGTGGCAAGAAGAAAACAAATCTTGCTCCCTGCAGATGTCAGTCCCTGGCATCCCCGCTGAGGCCTCTGAGCTCCGTGGTGCCGGGCGCACTGTGGCTGAACACGGGTTCTGTTTCATGTTGGTAGAGGCACGGACTCTCCACACACAAATCCACACGGCTCCGCCTCACTTTGACACTGTCATGTCTTTTCCCATACCTGCTCTGAAGTTCTCGCGTGATCACTGCATGGCAGTCAACCGCGGGGGATTCCACATGGTTACTCAAACGTGCCCCAAAGCCTGGGCAACCTGCACCTCGATATCTCACCCCATGCGCTGCCTCAGAAAGATAAGCTCACCCTGCTGTTCAAAATACCCACATTCCATTGCATGATCCCTCTGCTCACAGTTGTGCAAAATAACAGTCATACTTGGGTAAATGGATAACTCCCAAAGTAAATCACATTTGGACTTTGATAGCAAATGATCACCATTTTCTCGTGTTTCAGCAATTTCAAATTATAAAAAAATACTTCTGTCTGGTCGTTGTTAAAGTTTCAAATAGTGCCTATGGTTGTGATTAATGAAAGGGACAATATTCTTTGTTTCCAAATGCTCTCACCCCTGCCACTCAGGGTACCACGAATTCAAGTCTGAATACTTGAAATTTAAAATTACAGGAGGGAATCTGAAGTTCCTGGATGCTGCCCATGAGTTTACAGCACCAGCTCGTGGAAACCAAGGAGGCTGAAACTTCAGGCCTTCGACCTGCAAACCCTCATGCCACAAAGCACACAGACTTGTTCTCAGTGACTGTGTGTGCTCCTGTTTCTCACTTTTGCTAAAATGAATTTCTGAATCTTGGAGGCTTTATTTTATTTTTTAATCAGTGTCATTTTGTGATCCAGAGAAGAGCCATCCTGAGTCACTGGTGTGGGGGCCACGCACAGTTAATTGAAAGTTTAGAAGGGGCCTTTTTTGTCCAATAATGTGGCCACAGAACAGGCTGCATTGAAGGGCTTTGCGCCTGAAGTCTCGAACTGCAGTGCCCTCTAGGAGTATTGTACAGAAATTTCTACGATTTGCTGATAAAGAAAAATGTGCAGCAAACAGGAATTGTTTTTATCTGTGTGAAACAGCAGAAATGTTTCCTTCGCCAGTGCAAAACAATGTGCACTTAGCAAATTTAACCACGAGGCTGCCCTGTCTACAATGCCTAAAAGTAGATACTCCCACCTCCTCTCATCCTCTTCAACATCTCCCATCCTCCACGACCCTGGCTGAAGGCTGCTTTTTCTATTAACACTTCTAAAGGTTATTAACAAAACTAATAATTAAAAACCTTTTACACAGTCATGTTCACCAAACACATCAAACTATTATAATGCATACTGCAATTCAGTGATTCCTGGATTCATGTCAACTCACCCACCACTCCCAAAATTTAGCCTGTAAAATCTTCAAAAGCAGGAATAAGTTATAATTCTCAAATCACCAGTGAACAGCACACGGAGAGCTTGTTCAATGAATACATTTTATAGAAGCTTCAAAAATAAAAATCCCCTTTCACTTCTAAATGACCTCCTTAGATATTTTCTACACAAATAAAAAATATTATTAAACCAATATATATTCAGAACAGTTCAACCAAATGACTCCCTTGTCCAGTTGAGAAGGAAAGGGACCCACCGGCCATTCACCACCCTTTCCTGGAAGTGTGATAGTTCATGCAGGCTAGAACATGTTTTCCAAATGTTTGCCCACTCTTGAAGACAGGCCCATATGGATCACCTGCAACTTGAGCACAAGAAATTCTATAAAGAAGCCGGCACAGGAAGGGTCACTCCAGCCTTCGTGCTCCTCCAGGCCCAGTAGTGCCACGTGGAGTAGCGTAAGGCCCTGGCACCCTAGGGGAACGAGATGGGTTTCACTTCCTCTTGCAGGTGATCCGTGTGGTTCATTACCTTGCGGAGCTCTTTCCTCCTCTCACCCCTGGTCACTCTGAGATGCATGCACTCAAGAGAAGGACTGATATTTTTGTGCTATGAAATGACTGATCCTTCCTGAAGTTGGCCATGAACAGCCAAGTGCTAAAGAAAGGATGATTTTTTTCCTTTGGGTGTCAGACCCTTTTCAAATTGAGGATATTAAAAAGGGAGTGTGCAAGTGACTGTCACTGTTCATTCTCCGAGCTCCAGTGAGATAATTCCCTGGGGCCACGGGCTTGGGGTTGAGGAAGCAATAGGGACCCTCCGCACTACTCTGCAGACCCCGGGCAGGAAGCTGCTTTGCCGCTGGTCCACGCACCCTGGGGGCGTAGTGTGGTGCATTTTCAGTACAGCCTCCTTCTGGCCAGGTCCCCCCAGGTCCTCAGCTGTCAGGTAGGAACTGCGTTTTGAGGTGGTTGGAGGAATAGTAGGATCTCCAAAGCACCACTCAGCAAATCCTAAGGATCCTACGCTGGAAGTGTCAGTGGGCTTGGTCAGTAATTTGTTGGTTGTTTTTTTTTTTTTTTTTTTTACTCATAGTAGGTCTGCTAAAGCAGCTTGGTCTCCAAAGCCCCTTAGCACATGCCTGGAGGGTTCCCCGGGAAAGAGGGGAAAAAAGGTAACTACTGGGTGTGATAGCACACACCTGAGACCTGAGCTCTGGAGGCTGAGGCAGGAGGATCAGAAGTTCAAGGCCAGCCTGGGCAATTTAGCAAGACCCTGTGCCAAAATAAAAAGGGCTGGGTGTCACTCAGCGATAGAGGATCCCTGAGTTTGGTCCCCAGTACCACAGACATATGCACGCGCGCGTGCACACACACACACACACACACACTGGAAACACCATGTGCCTGAGAAAAAGCTATGTTAAAGGAACTACCAAGGAACATGGACAGCTGAGAGAACCACCCTCCAGTTCACCAAGAGTGGCCACAGTTGGCCTCTGCTTGAGTTTCCATTTTCATGTGCCTGAGAGCCAACTTAAGCTTTCAATTCAGTGGGTTGGGTGGGGATGACATGACAGCTCCTCTGCGTGCCAGCCCATGTGACATCACGTGAGATGTGGTGGCTGGCTAGCCCTCGCAAGGGCTGAAGGCTGGACAACAGGGCTCCCCAAAGAGCACCCTAGAGTGAGCCCTGCTCCCGCACACCGCGCTGAAGGCCCCACCCCTGCCCATTTCACAGGGCTCGCTGTCATTAGTCACTGTTTAATGAAAAGATCTAATAAAAGGGGCTGAATCGCGAGCAGTATTAATGGCTGTCACTGCACCCGAGCTTAGCAGGAAGCATCTTACAATCCCATCTGGCCGGACTTCCGACCCACATCCTCTCAGGCATTCCGGAGAGAACGCACGTGTCCTTCTCCCTGGCTTCTGTTTCTCCACAATCGCATTAGTCTGTTCGTTGGGAATTCCAGGCATCAGACAGGCACGACGGCAGGCGGCTGCAGGTCCGCCTGTGCGCTGAACCCCAGGCTGGCCTCTGAGGTTCTTCCTCGCAGGCTCCCACAGCAGGAGGGGAGATGGACAGCGCCGATGCCCCCTCCTGCCCTGGCGGGTGCGTGAGCAACACACCACCAGGCAGCCAGGGCCGTCTGAGGACTGCCAGTGAGAGAGAGCCCAGAACCGCCCTTCCCACGGGCTTGAGGACCAGCAGCTCAAGGTTGCTGCCCTGGGCGGCTCCTTTGAAAATGGCCCTGTCCCTTGTCTCGGTGCAGGTTGCCACTGCCTCCCTGCACAGGGAACAAGGGAGGAGCGGAAGAGGGCAGTTGGGACCCATCTCGCACCCTGAATGCAGACAGTCTGCAGGGAGATATCTTGCAGCTGTGCGAGTGAACAGGGCCTAAATCCCCTGCCTCGCTAAGATAAGTGTTCAGGGTTCTGCAAGCTAAATGCACACTGCCAAAATTTGATTGAAAACTTTGTGATGTGAAGACTGAAAATCACAAGAAGGAGCAGGCAGCATTTAATCCACCGCCGGATGACAATGCAAGATAGACCGAAGGAGATACCTGCCGCCTGATAAACCTGTCAATAGTGCAGATGGCAGATACCCGCAGGGAAAGGCGCCCGGCACGGGAGAGGGCCAGGGCCAGGAGCCCTTGTCCGCAGCTGCCTGCTGAGCGGGGTGAGGCCTCTCTGCTGCCCTGTGCTCTTGCCTGCAGGCGCCCAGGTCCGCAGTAGGCGTTCTAGCCAGGGTCACGATCTCTGTCCACCAGGGGCCATGCACGTCCACCCAAGATCAGGAGATCTTGGAAGAATCTCTCTACTCCCACAAGAACCACATTTCCACATTTTCAGGCAGAGTTTTTTCCAGTTAGTCTGTGCTTAAACTGTTAGGATTTATAAGGGAGAGTAAATATTTATTTATTTTTTTATTTGGTTTGTTGCTGTGTACGCGGTGCTGGGATTCAAATCCATGTCCTCAGGATGCTAGGCAAGCACCACAACCACTGAGCCACCACTCCAGCCAGCTGTTAGGATTTATGTGTGTGAGTGTGTGTGTGTTTGGGGGCAGGGGATGTTTAGTTTCATTTTTTGTTAATACACTGCAAGAACACACAAACACAAAAGAGCCAGAAATCCGGCGAAGGAGTAGAAGGCAACAGCTTCAAGGTGAATAAAGCAAGGACAGAGAAGGGTGCACCTGAGGCCCTTCCATTCTGTGTGCGTGAGTGTGTGTGCACGCCAGCCATTCAGCATCAGCTCCCGGTTGAATATTCGCTGCTGGACTTCTCTGGAGGAACTGAGAAGGTATCTTTGAATGCGGTTGTTGTAATGGATTTTGTTTATTAAATAATTCACTAGACTTTTCTTCTGGAAAGATTTCCAGCTGTAGCGGAAAGCAACCTAAGAGAGAAGAAGGTTTATGGCGAGGAGGGTCTACGAAACCCTCCAGAACCATCAGGTGAATGGGTGTCACGCTGCCTTTCCTGGTGCAGACCATTCATCTGGTTTCGCTCTTTGTGGATATTTAGCTTTCCCTAAATGTCAGTATTTGCTGGGGAAGAGGACCTTTTCAGTTGCTTCTTTGGAAGCTTCTTGCATTCTGCCTCCACCTGCTGGAGGGAACCAGACGAACGCTCCAGGCCGGCCGAGTCACTTGCCCGTCTCGGAAGAAAGAGAAATTGCAAAGGTTGGGGTTAGAGGTCTGCTCACAGACATCTTGTGTGAATTAAACATCGTGTATCAGCCCACCACAGAATTGTGTAATCAAGGTATTTTAAATATAGTTCAGAATGAAAACAACTTCATTTTAGGGAAAACAGAGATTATGTTGATGCAAGTAATCCAGAGTATTTATCAAAATATCGTCAATTAAAGGTGAAATGTAAATTGTGACATTAAACTTCTGAATGTTAACAAATATTTCCACTTCCCCAGCTGCAGTGCAGTAGATCATTTTTATCAGCAGTTGGGAAGGAGGCTGTAGTTGGTGGAGACAGAGAGCTTGCTTTGCCCACAGTACCTCCTGGTGGTATCCATGTTCTGTGGCACATATATAAATTCTAAAAATTCATGCAACTTAACTGATAGGTCAGGAACCATTATGGTCTGCTGCATAAATTCATATTTTGGCACTCTAAAAAGTGGATTATTATTGACCCAGTAGACCATAACAGTTCCAAAGAAGCCATTACTATCTGTTGTGCAAATCCTTCATGGTGTGTGTTTTATTGACATTTGGGAGCCATCGGGGTCTGTCTTGTCAATCTAGCTGCCATGTGCGTCCCCCAAATGCATCCACAAACGCCTGGGAAATTGAAGCTGTAGGCAAATTACCCTGTTTTTGTCCAACGAGCCACTGTGTAAAACGTGGCACTTCCACTACTACAACACCTTGCTTCACCTCCCGAATTCTGCTTCTCTGTATTTACAAACAGCATAAAATTTTGAAACAAGGATAAGGAAATGGCCATTTGATTTCAAGATAAAAAAAAACCGTATGGAGACAGCTGAAGATGGGTTTTACCGTACATGAAATGACATCTCAGAGAGCCTGAGATTCACCAGCTTCCAGGAGGCTAGCAGCAGTCCTGTGTGTTTTCTCTGCTTTGGGTTTTTGGAAACCAAATGAGATTTTTTATTTAAATAGCTACACGCTTCTTTTGTGTTCTTCTACCTCTCTGCCCTCTCCTTACATTAAAAAAAGCAAGCAAGCAAGCAAGCAAGAAAGAAAGAAAGAAAGAAAAGAAAGAACAATCGAACATTGGGATATTTGCCAGAAATAAAAAGAAAGAAAACCTGAGTTATTTACGCCTTCAGCAAAATAAGACACGGGAGGTCTCCAGCTGTAAGAGGGACCCTCTCCTTGCTTTGCTGGGTGGCAAAAGGCTTAGGGGAAGCAGCCCCTACTATGCAAATCTGTGCCCCCCAGCCCGTGCACATTCCAGCAATCCAGCTACGGTTGGAAGTGCAGGCTAGTATTACCAGAGCAGACTGATGCTTGATATCACTGGGCATGTGTCCTTACTTTCAGGCTAGAAAAAACAGTCTCTATATTTTTGAAACTGAGAGAAAATACTTGTGGAATGATAGTTTCAAAACATTTCGGTGAGCAGAATATATCTGCTTACAGAGACTGAGTTACAAAAGTAAAACGAGGAAGGGTGAAATCAGGTGCTATAGAACACTTTACTTTTTCTGCTAAGACATCACAAAGGCATATTTTATACTATGTTCTTTGGATCCGTAATTGTTCTGATGGCTTACGATCCTGAAGCTCACAGGTACGGTGACAAATGAAAGGCAGATGGAGAGTAAGCGCAACTGGTTGGTTTTGTAGTTGCACAGCAAGTCGGATAACTGGAGAGATACGAGGTGCAAATCCATAAGGAATCTCAGGTGTAATTCTTTGGGGAATATATCATTTATTTCCATTTTTCAGGTATCCGCTAAACCCTGCATCGTACCTCGGCATGCTCAAGAGAAACAAGCAAAACTCATCTTCCTAGACTGTGGAATAGAGCAAAGATCCCGGCACAGGACCCTGGCAGAACGAATCCCAGCGCGTCCTCCCGTCCTCTGGGGAGAATTCACGGGAACTCATCCAAAGAGCTGGCGTTCTTCCCTGAGGCCTCCTGTGGCTTTCAGGAGAAAAGCCTTGTCACAAAAGCTGCCAGAGACTGAATGTGGGTGGCTGGGGGGTCTCCTCACAGGGTCCAAGCTCCTCACTGGCACCCCAAGGCCATCCACGGCCAGCATCTCAGGCAGGAGAGGGTTAATAGGTGGCAGCTGCTGGCAGGGAACAGCTGAAATGGATCTGCTGGGAACCTCCAGCCTCCCACTGAAGGAGAGAGGGCAGCCTGCCTGCTGCGGCTGATCCATTTGCTCAGGGGAGAGCACACAGGGCTGTTCACCCCGACCCCTTGTGCCTCTTGCCTGCATTTGAGCGGGGGTTCCATTTCTAAGCAAAGTGTTTTCTAACAGGGCTGCTTTGTAATATAACACGCCAAACTGCTGCCTTCAAAAAACGTATTTGCACGCATGCACACTCACACACATACACCCGCACTGACATGCAGAACTCGCATGCCGACGATCCTGCTTCTTGCCAAGGGAATCCCTGGGCAGACACTCTCTGAAAGAGGAAATGCCCTCTGGTTTTGAAAGTCTGGCTGGCAAGCAGTCTGCGGTCACTGAGGGGACAGCACCGTGCAATCCCAAGGCAGCCGCCCAAGAAACCCTTCCCGTGGCAAACTCTGCTCTCCTGTACCCCGATGGGCACGTCCCACCCTGAGGCTGGCTCCTCACCCACCCACTTCACATCCCAAAGCAGAATCCCTTCTTCCTTCTCGTGAAAACATGAGGGGCCAACTGGACACTCAGCATTTGAATTAAAGTGAAACTTAAGGATTGCTTTTGAAGATCCCCTTCACCTTTGCGTTTCTCATCTGAAGCCTGGTCCAGCCCGCATGCAAGGAAATCCGTGTTCCCTCACCACCAGCAAAGGTAGGATTTCAGTGGTGTGCACGACTGACCAACCAATCACAAGCCCAGAGAGGAAGGGTCCTGCCGCTGGGGCCCCTGCACATTTCCAGGGCTTCCTGCCCAGATTCAGCACACATGCATGGATTGGTGCTCTCGGTGAACCAAATTGCTAACCCTGAGCTCATTACAGGGGCAACAGTGGGCATAATAAAAAGTTTGTGCCCACCCTTGCTTGGCACTCACGCTGCTGATCTCCATTGCAATGTCTGACCGAAGGCACCCGCCCCACATGCGCCCTTTTTCAGCGTCAGGCACGAGAACAGATCCAGAAATCAAACGGGCAGCTTTCCTTCTGACCAGTTCTGGTCAGATCCCATTTTTTTGGTCGCATCTTCATTAGCGACTGTGCTTCAGCACAAAGGGCAGATCTGTAGTCAGAGAAGCTGGAATCAGTGCAGCAGCCCATCCTCCCCAGGAGGGAAAAGCACCTAGAGAAAGACGTTACTGTGAAGCAGCCAAGGCCCACGCCCGGCTCTTGCGTGGAGCGGACAAGCAGCCTTGGTACTCCCTGACATGCAGTTACTGCCAACCTGGCATGACAACGCCCACACCAGGCCCTGTACAACAGGAGTGCCCAGCGCGCAGGAAGAGTGGACCTGCACCGGGACCCAGCAGCTTCTGGATGCCCTGCGTGAGGCTGCCTGTGGAGCAGTCCCCAAAGCAGCCTTGCTGCCTCCTGGCCTCTTCTGAGGTGCTGTGTATAGGCCGATTTGGCCAGCTGGGGCCAGGGTGGTGGTAAAGGAGTAGAGGAGGGAAACACCTGGTCTCTTCTTTTCAGCACCTCTGGAGGCAGACGGAAGCTGTTGCAGGTATGAGAGGCTAGTCCTTGTAGAGGCCAGAGTTTAAAACACCAGTAACAATGAACAAGCGCCTTGCACCGCCCTTCGTGAGGGCTGCTTGGGAGGTGCCTGCCCTCCAGGACCATCAGACAGCTGACCTCCAAATGCACAGGGAACTCTCAGCAGCATCTGGCCTCTGAAGTTTAAATTCACCGGAGGATGGCGCCCTGAGGGGATGAGGGTCCCACATGCAGCTCAGAGACAGCAAAGGTGTCCCAGCACAGCACAAGGGCTCCACTCTTGCACCCTGTGCAAGGTCAGGGGCTGCCTGGAGCACAGCAGGAAGGGAAGGAAGAGCACCGGGCACCACTGAACAGCCGGAAATGGGCAGCCCCTCTGTACCCACAGTGCGGAGGCACGAGCAAACCTGAGTCCTGGGTGGTACAACAGTGGGCAGTCCCCACGTCTGGGGCGAGCGTCCTGCTGGGACCCCTTGTCTGGCGATGGGGGACGGAACACATCTTATTGCTTGCAGGGAGCAGTAAGGGCTCAATCCATGGCCCCTAACTATCTGTACATCCTTAGCAGTCTGGAGTTCATAGAGTCAGTATGAAAAATAGAGGACAAGGTCACAGACCCCGGGTTTGAGTTTAGTTACCGCCCTGTGGAAATACAAGTGGGAAAGAACTCTAAGCAACTTGAACTGTGCAAGACAATAGGATTTTGGTTCACTCTGAGGACCCAGAGGAGACAGACAAGCTCCACTGCGGGTGAGGGTGCCAGGATGGATGTGGCACGGGGAGGCCAGTGGGAAGGTGTGGCCCTGCCTGGGGACCTGGCCATGAAGCAGCCTGGGGTCAATACATGTGGGTGTGACATTCTCCACAACAGGCAGCAGCACGTGCAACCCACTGTGTGAGGACACAGGGCTCAGAAACCGGAGAGGCATCTTTTGCAAGCAACGCAGCCCACGGCATCTGCGGGAGACAGACAGGAGGCCAAGGAGACCAACGGAGGCCGGAGGATGTGCAGGGTCTCTCCACCGCCTCAAGCTCCTTGCCTCTCCCGCGTGTCCAGGAAGACCCTGAACCCTGAGAAGAGCCCAAGGAGGGTATGGGGGCACAGCCAGGCAGGGTGGGGCAATCAGCCAGACCCGAGGGGAGGCACCGGCTCCCATCACAGATCATTCACTTCTTCACTTCCTCCCACGAAGATTCCGGGACGGGCCCTCTGCTGTACCTGCACTCATGCCAGCTACCAAGCGTGCCATTTGCCACGTCTCTGCGTGACTTCCCCCCAACCTGAATCTCTAACCTATTTTAAACACGCCACCCCTCTCCCCACATTAAGAGAAGGATCCTTTTCTCTCGGTCTGTCTTTTTTCCCCTCAGTAGATGAACTTTAAATGCGCAGAGTGCTCATCCCTGCTGACCCGCCTGCTGTGAGTAATTGTCTACAGAGAATAGGAGAATCTAAGAGCTTTTGTGAAAGGGAGAAGAGAAGACAGACATTATTGTGATTTCGAATCCGAAGCTCTCTTCTCTTCTTTCTCTCCCTTTATATTTTTCCCTGGATCTAACAGCTGTGTCCCATCACAACTGGTGTTTGAAAGACATTGCAAAAATGAGTGTATCCGTATCCCAATTAGTTCCGCAGACGCTAATAACTCACTTGCCGTCCATGCTTGATTTAATCAGGACAGCCCTGATTTACGGTTGTTTGCCCAGTGTCCGACACTCCCTGCCAATTCTGTGGGGAGGGCACCTTTTGGGGGACTGGGGGAGGAACGGCCCCCAGCGGCTCTGCTTGTCCAGCCAGCCGGACAGGAGCCCTGGGCTCCTCCCAGGTGGGCAGGTGGCCCCAGCCCCCCACTCTGCAGAGAGCGGGCCCCCACACTTTAAGGTCAAAGACAGTTCCAAGCTTCAGGTCAGCTCAGACATAAAAGCCCCGAGCCTTTGGTGGGGAGGCCACTGGCGATCGTGCCAAATTATGCATGTCTAGTTTTTGTGATGTGATCTACGGCTGCTCATTAGGGACGGAGCTGAGCCCATCCACTCATTTTTCTTGGGGCCGCGAGCCGGGTTGCAGGGAGTCCCAGCGCGCAGAGGCCGGGCCAACCTTCGCTCACTCAGCAACTTTGCTCTTCGGATTTTTTTTTTTTAATGAAAAATTCCATGCAAAACAGAGGAACCAGGCCCTCAGCACAGAAGTGACCCGATGAGATCAAGTCAAGCCCGAGAGGAGCAGCAGCAGCCGCCGCTTACAAACATGTGAAAATCGGTCTGCAGGGTGACTGTATCGCCCGCTTCACGTTGGGGCAGCAAGGAGTGCCACACCCCAGGCCTCTGGAAATGCACAGGACACTGCACATGGTGCCTGGAAGGCTGCATAGACCACCACGTATTGGCCTGCGGAAGACCACCCCTGGTGACATGGCCGAGAAGGAAGGGAGAAGCCAGGCTGGGGCAGCACCCAGTCATCCCAGCTGCTGCACCCCAGCCAGCAACTCCTGGCAGCAGGGAGCTGTGACACTGAGCGGAGGATAGGACAGGGAGAGCTGTTGGAGTGCCGCAGCTTCCCAGACTAAGCCCGGGAGGTGACCACTCCCCGAGGTCATCTGCTCTAGGAAGCAGAGAGGTGTCCCATGCCAGGGCTTAGAAAATGAAGTCCCAAGGCTGCATTCGTGCAAGCCCCAACCCAACAGGGGTTCATAATAAAAACTGAGTTGGATCAAACCAGACTCCTCCTCCAGAACCTTCTCCTCACAGCCTTCTGCCCAATCCACTCCGAAAGAGTCCAAGTGAAACCAAAGGGAAAAGCAGCGTGAGCCCCTCGCACCCCTTGTGTACCAGAAACGCGTTTCAACCAAGTCCAAGGAAGCTGTCTGCTTTTGTACCAAAAATGAAAAAGAAAAAACCTTTCCGGAAACCTGCTATCAGGTGGGGCCCTCGGGACAGCTGAGCACAGGGTGTAGGCATGCACTCGTCCCTCCTGCCTGGGACGCCAGCAGCCACGGTGCCTGGGAAGCCCTCCCACCAACAGTCAGCAAGGTACAGTCCTCACCTGCGCCGTCTGAGCTCAAGTGGGGGGCTCTCCGGCCACGCGATGGCTGGTCACCCCACATTCTAAAGTGGAAACAAGCCTTCCAGGGCTTACATTCCCTTCGAGTTTGTACTTTTGCTTATTGGGTGGTTTCTTTTGAGAGCACCTGCAACTGGGGACATTGTTTGCTGGTTCGTTTAAAGGGGCACTGAACAGAAAAAGGCAGGGTTCACTTTTTAAAAGTTACTTAAAGAGAAAAAACAAGTCTGCCGTCAAACGGTGAAGAAGGGGGTCCGAGGAGGCTGTGGCCTGGGCCCGCACGCAGCGCCGTTTCCTGCAGCTCTCTGCAGATTCTCTCTGCATGCGCACAAGCTGTGTTGTCGTTGGACTCATGGTTACCGCAGTCAAAGAGGGAAGAAAGGGAGAGAACGTGGCCGTCTCTGCCTCACTAGGCATGTCTCCACGCTCTCTTAACCAAAACAAAAGTGTCCGGAGCACTGTTCTCAGGACACTGCTCTGTGAGGTGTGTGCTTCCTCTCAGAACCTCCAGCTGGGGTCTGAGAGGCAAAAGGGCATTTCCAGGGGGGTTTAGAGGTCTCTGCTACCTGGAGGTGCACTTGGAACAAAATCCTGTGAAACTCCGCAGAACGAGCTGGACCGGGCCACTGGAGCAGGGTGCCCCTGTCCCACAGGAGGGAGACACGAGTGCCAGCCGGCCCCACAGCCCAACCCCAGCCTCAGGGTGGAGCTGATCCTCCTGCTGCCCCACAGGAAACGGGGGGGGGGGGGGGGGGCTATGAGGATTCCAGTCATGCACCACCTCACCTGGGGCTGAGGAGATGGGCACAGGAAGAGGGGAAGGAAGCGGGTGGAAGGCCACTTAGTGGGATTTCCACACCCTGGTTTGGGTTTGTTTTGTTAACTAGGAAGGGACAGACTGAGCCTGTACCTAGGAAAGCTATTTCTGTTGGGATTAAGCATGCTCTTGTGAACAGGGCTCCACTGGGCCCCACTCATCCTCCTGCCTCAATGGGCTCACAGGTGTCTCCTGAAACCCCCCACCTTCCTGGGGATGGTCCAGCACCCTGCATGGGGCCTAAGTTCAGCAGGAGTTCTGGGTGTCCGCTGAGGAGTGTCCACTGAACACCGTACCCCAGGTTACCGTGGTGAGCGACCAGAGCACAGGCACAGAAGTCTAGAAAGTACACAGACTCTGATCCACAGAATGGGACAAAGGCATTCTAGGTGGAGACCACGCAACCATCATGGACCAACCTGGAAGACACAATACTGTGTGACAAATGCCTTCACAGACACGTGACCACACAGCCACAAATGAGGGCCCGTGCATTCAGACAGAAGCGCCACCACTGGGAAGCACATGAGTAGGAGGAGGAATCATGGGGGTGAAGGCACTGGAGAGGCCTCCCAAGGGGGCGGAACTGGGTGCCCAGGAATTCCCGATGCAACACAGAGCCCTGCCCTGGGCTCTCCCTAAATGCTGATGTCCCCACTGGCACGTCAAGAAGCCTGAGTGTGATAAATCAGGCCACGATTCCCGGGCAGGAGGCTGGGGAGATGGGGAGCTCTGTCTCCATGCAGGGAATCCCAGAGTCTCCCACTACGAGGCCACACACACGGCAAGCTGCAGACGTGTCTGCATTGGCGAGAGAGACTCAAGTGTGATGAAAGTCGGACTCTTCCACTTTGCCAAGGGCACATGGCGTGCTTATAGCAGGTGCCCACGGAGGAGGCAGCAGGTCCAGATCTCCCAGCCCGAGGCCAGGCCTAGCACCCCGTCTCTTTGCAAGCTCTACTTCCTCTTTACACTTTTATTGGGCTACTTTTTATTTGATTGACACATGTGATGATGGGACACATGTATGCAACATGTCGTGGCCCAGTCAGGGTGACCACACTTCAGTGTCCTTACACACTTGTCCTTCTTTCATGTCTGGAGCCTTCTAACTCCACATATCTATATGCATGTTGCATTACATGTATGAACATTTAGCTAAGTGATCAAAGTTTGTCACCTGCCCTCAGTGCTTCCAATAATGCTTCATCTCAACCCATTTTCAGAGGCACCATGTGTTGCAATGGAGGTCTGCATGCTCACCTGCAGCAGGAACCTGGTTGCCTCCCTCGCACCACGAGGCCCAGCACCATGAGGGTGGCAAATTGATCAACCAACTCTAAAAATATGAAAAACCTGAGCAGCTGTTGTGCCTAGGCCAGCTGGTGCACTGGTCAGTGCCCATGCATGCCCTGACACAGTTGGCATATACTTCTTCCTGAAGCCCTCTCTTGCTTTATCCCTAAAATTTGCTTCTCCTACCAGCCCCCATTCTTTTTTTTTTTTTTTTTGCACCAGGGCTTGAACCCAGGGACATTATATACCCACTGAGCTACAGCCCCAGCCCCTTTTTTTTATTTTTTTATTTTGAGACAGGGTGTTGCTAAGTTGCTGAGGCTGGGCTTGAACTTGTGATCCTCCTGCCTCAGCCTCCTGAGCCACTGAAATTATAGGTATGCAGCACTCCACCCGCCCATCCCCCATTCTTCTATCATTGCCATGTGTGCTCAGGTGACTGAAGGCAGGGGACAGTCCTCAGTGCCCACTACTTACATGGACCTCCATTCTAGGCTACTCACACACTGCTGGGATGACTTTTCCCACTCAGGATCCAAAACTGCCCCCTTGCTGAAGACCCAAGGTTGCCATTCCCCTCTCCTGGGCTTCTGCACTGTCCCCTGGATGAGCCCACACTTTCAACAGTGAGCTTCACATATTCCCATCATGCCTGTCCATCCCTCAACAGCCAACCAAACCTCAGTCCAGCCCACCACAGCTCTTGTGTATTTGTGATGGGTGGCCTTCCCTCCTGCCACCACCCAGCTCACTCTCATTGTGCCCCATTTGGACCATGTCGGTAGTCTCTGTCCTTCAGGATTGTCCCCTTCAGATCTATCCCAAAACACACATACACACACATGCACACACGTGCATGCACATATGCACACATGCACGTGCACACACATACATGCACACGCAGTGTGCAGACATATGCATACATACACACATGCATGCTGCCTCTCAGAGATCTATCTGAAACACCCACTTGAGTATGGCAGTCCCTGCTGAGAACCCCAGTCTGGCCCCTGTCACTACAAGGCAGATCATAACCCCTTGGTCTGTCCAAGAAGACCCTCCAGCACCCGGTCTGTACATGTCAGACGCATCACCACCATACACTGCCCTGACCTTTAACCTATGCTAATCAGAAACCCCCAGCACATACCTCATTTGGGGTTCTCATGCTGTGCTGCCCTCCGCCCCTTCATTGGTACCACTTGCACAATTCAATATGGCGGCCACTGGCTATACGTGGCTACTGAGACCTTGAAACGTAGCTCTAAGCGGAAAACACACACTGCATCTTGAAGATGTGGCACCAAATAAAGGTGAAACAGACCATTAATATTTTCGCATTGATTTTATGTTGAAATGATTGGACTTTTGATGTATTGAACTAAATACAGTGCTAACACTAATCTCACTTCTTTTGGCTGCTTTGGTGTATGTCGTTCACACCATATTTCCATTGGACAGTACAGGTGCAGACCACCTTCCCCCTTCCGCACCTGCCGACACCCCAGCTTCTTGTCCTTATCCTTCTTCAGAGCTCTCAGGGCTCTGCTTGAGATCGCTGCTCCAGGGGCCCGGTTCGCAGTCCCCAGGGCTCAGCCTGGAGCCTGCTTTGTACCTTGGAAGACACCTGTGCAGGAAACAACCTGGATGCTTGGGTCCTACTAGACCACAGCTTCTGGAGGGGGTGCTAGGCGGTAGACACACGGATTCAAATGCTTCCGCACCTTCAGCAGGCATCCAGAGACACCGCCGCTTCCAGCGCTCTGCCGGACGTCACTCCTGAGCTTAAGTGGGAAGGACAGATCCAGGGAAATCTCACTTGAAGGATATTCAGAGTCTATGGGGGAGAGGGGGCGTTGAGGGAGGAAGGGAGCCAGTATTGCTAGGGTTGAAATGGAATGAGTCAAAATGACCCCACGGCTATGGGTAAATACAATGCACTGAAAATCAAAACGCTGGTCTAGAACTGGCCATTTGCTTCCGCTTGGCGGAGCTTCTGATGCGTTCCTGCAGGCTCCGTGCATGCTGCAGCGTGTGCAGAGTGGAAGCCTCTCTCCCCTCCAAGACAGGCAGCGTAGCTGGGAAGAGATGTGGCTCCCCAGTGGGAAGAGCAGGGGATGTGAGTTCTGGGAGCAAGGACAGCCTCCTGTGAGAACACGGAGTGGAAGAGGGAGGAAGGCGCAGAGCAGCGGTGCTGGGGTGGCCCTGAGTGGCCTGGCCAGGACAGCACTGGGTTTGTAGGAGCGTGGTGGACACACAGTAGAGTGCGTTCTTTCGCTGGGACTGTGGGGACAACGCACCACAAGCCAGGTGGCTTTAAACAGCGGAGGCCAGGTGTCAAACTCAAGGTGCCAGCATGGCCATGCTGCCTCCAGAGGCTCTAGGGACAGCCTGCTCCTTTCAGCTCTGGGGAAGTCCCCACACTCCTCCCCAGCCTCTGCCGTGGTCTCCACAAGGTCCTTTCCCCTGTCAGTGTTCAAATCTGTTCTTAAAAACCACCCACTAGGGGCTGCAGTGGTGGCTCAGTGGTTGTGGCACCTGCCTGGCATGTGCTAGGATACAAGTTCAAATCACGGCACCACATATGCAATGAAGTATCCGAGCAACGAAGATCACATGAAAAACTAAATAAAATTGATTCTCTCTTTCTCTCTCTCTCTCACTTCCCCTCTTTCTAAAAAAAAAAAGCCTGCTAGTCAAGGGATTAGTACCACCCCACTCAATGTGACCTCAGCTTAACTGGATCACATCCATCCACAGAGATCCCAAATGCAGTCGCACACTCAGGCCCTGGTGGTCAGGACACAATTCAGCCACCATGAGATCAGGACTCAGGAAAGTGCATGGCCAAGAGAGCCAGTGAGGGCGGCAGGTCTGACTGGCAGGGCATCAGCCAGTGGCTCACGCAGAATTGAGGGTCCCCTCAGACTGGAGAACCAAGTGCTGCCATCCTGGGCACCGCAGGAAGGGCCCTGTTCTGCCTGCAGCGCAGCACCCATCCTCGAGTTGTGCGGTGGGTTTGGGGAAGCCTCATGGTCCCTTGCCCAGCTGTGGAATGACCAGCAGCATCCTTGTAGGGCCAGCATCCTGTTGAGGGGTGTCCAGGGCAGCCAGGTTCAGATGACAGGGGCCCTGACCCACTGCTAGGACCTCAGAGCGCAATACCGCAGGAGCCCAGGGAAGTCTTGTGGGCTGCCCAGCCTACACTCTGTATCTTTTTATTTTTTTTTTAATTTTCTGTTTTGATGGTGCTGGGGATCGAACCAGGCCTCACACATGCTGGGCCGGCACTCTAGCACGGAGCTGCATCCCCAGCCATGCCCTGCACGCCGTATCTATTGCACTGCTGCCATGTCGCCACCAGATGAGAGAGCACACAGGATTCGCTAGGCCTAAAAGGATGCACTAGAATTTTCTACAACCATTCATCTTTTCATACAAAATGAATCCAAATCAATTTCTCACTCATTGCAGTTGAGTCACTCATTGCAGGCAAGGTAGGCACCACATGTCCCATTCCACGAACACCTGTTCCTTCAGGAGGCAGTAACAACCTTTATGGAGATTAAAAGCATAACTGTGGGGTGGGAGTGGTGG